>PVJC01016110.1:0-34123 GCA_004026665.1 Murina feae
TGCGTGCGTGTGTGTGTGTGTGTGTGTGTGTGTGTGTGTTTCAGCATAAAGCAACCTCCAAGCAATCATTAAAAAAGGAATTCATAATAAACTTTATTTTGAAGGGCTGGTGTTAGCTAATGATGTACTTCCTATATTCTTCAATCTCAGCCCCACTACTTTAAAATCTAAGTCCTCAACACAATCATGTCAGAAAAGGGAAAATACACAATCAACTATCTGTGACCCTCAGGATTTGAAAATGTCACAATTGCTGAGTTGCTGGTTTTAACTGCCCTTCACTTGTTCACTGCCTCTCCCACACCACCCCAGTCCCCTAAATGTGTGGGTACTTGGTGTCACTTAGCATCTGATTTTTTTTGGTCTCTGCAATTTCTAAGCCTAATGAGGCTGAGCTGAGTTAATAATGGATGTAATAAGTAATGACTCATTGTTTTGGGGCCTGTGTCTGTGTATGCCTCAGAATGGGAGCCAAGACTCTGATGCTATTTGTTCTGCTATGTCACTTGCCACCAAGCAATGCTACTCATCAATAAAAGGCGAGATGACGGATGAGTTCATTTAATGGAATTCCTCTGAGTGAGCTACAGCCCAACTCCTCCATAGGTCTGCTACCATGCTCTCTCCCTCCTCCTCCCCGTCTTGTGGCTCTTTTTTCCCTTCCTCCTAAATCCAAGACAGTTGGAAAGCACGCTTGGCCGAGAGGGCCACCGTTTGTGCCAGCAGCTCCTTCTGCTCTTAACAACTGCTATCCTAAATCAAATCAGCAGCTCTGTGCCTGGAGATTAAATCCGAGCCACCCGATAGCAGTGGCACCCTGTGGCATCTGTCCACATGTACTCCCTCCCTGGGCTCATTTCTTGATTTTCTCAGAGGATGGGTTCTGTTGGAAGAGGAGATTCATGTCCTGGGAGGTCAAGGTTTAAGTGTTCTATTTTGGTCTTCTGCAAGCTGAAAATCAAAACCAGGCTGCTTTCTGGGAAACTTTATGAAGTAGTCTTTCTGCTGCTCACGTCGACCCTGGGTTTGCAGAGCCCTGCCAGCTAAAGTATGCTGCTTCCTCCTATGATCTCAATTTCACCTACAGTGAGATCAACATTGATGACACCTTACCAGTAACAGGCAGACTTTTTCAGACTGTAGGAATGGTGATGACATTTGGGAACCTGCATATCCTAAAACTGCAGAGTGTAAGTAATCAGACATCCAAAGAAACACAACAAGTGTTGATGTGAACAGTTTTTAAATGTCATTTTTTTATGGAGAATAAAGTTCAAAAATACATGAAATAAAATATAACCCCTAGTAGGTTTAAGGAAACTGAGTTGAAACAGAAAAGGAGAGTGGTTAACGTATCTGAACTTGAGTTGGGATAATAGAATATAGCCTCAAGATTTTCCATTATGAAGTGACAAAGAGGAAAACAGAATGACAGGAAGTTGTGGATTGCAAGGCTTATGGATGATAAGTAGAGAAGAGTATGACTAGATTGGGGGAAATACTTCTTAAATTTCTCTTTATTTCTATAATTGAAATGGAGAAATTTCATTCACAAGCTGATTGGAATATTGCTGACAAATAGCTAACAAAGAATCGTCGGGGTTTAATATATCTCTTGTCACAATTAAACAAAGCCGAGATTATAGGCATAAGGAGGTTTACAGATTTTAGTACACAAAACACAAATTTATCCTTGTATTATTTACTAATTTTTTGTATTATGTTCCATACAAACAACTGAAAACCTACTGTTGCCCACCCCTGTATGTGTATCCATATTTAAATCTGTGGCATGGATATTTCAGGAATGAGAAGTTTCTCCGAGTTACCCCAGAAACTCAGAAACACTGTACGGCTTTGATCGTGAACTTTCCCAAGCTTCCACTGGGGATGGATAGATCTAATATGCCCCTTCCCTAGTTAACATTCCTTATTTCATATAAAGCAAAATGTGTTTATTCTCTTGATGCTGACATTATATTTCATATTCAGGCCCTTGCAGAGTTGGTTGAATCTATTCACAATTAAAGTCAGTGTCAAAAATAGGAAAAGTGATGAGAAAGGAGGAAATACAGGTAAGGAACTAAATGAGAAACCAAAGTGGATTTTAAAAACCTACAGAGTAAGGGCAGCCAAGAAATAGATTAACAGAGCCTTACATTTTATTGTTGAGCACAAATGTTCCATTCCTTCCTCTGAGCTCCTAATCAGCATTTTTTATTATTTCCCTTCCACTGTATCTGGCTCCTATGCATCAGCGCCCATAGCAACACCTCTAGTAGCACTGAAAACTTCCTCTCCTACCAGAGTTCTCTACACAATGAGCCTTGGCAGGGCTATCGTGCCCTCCTGTGAGATTTCCAATCCACTCAGGGTCATTGGTTAGGATAAGAATTCTCCCTTTTGATACTTAAGAATGAATGATTGCCCCATTCATGTATTTGAAGCGATAATTTCTGACAGTCTAAGCTGGTACGATGTAAGGCAACTTCTGATCAAGCTTCACTCTTTAGGAAGGAACTGCTCTCCAAGTATTGGGTCCTGTGGCTCTTCAGGATGCTCTGGTGTGATTACCATCACTCCTATCCTACCAGGTTGTCACAAACTTCACAAGTCCCATGGTACTGCATTGAAGACAATTCAATGTTGGTAAAAGTGTCAAATACCTACCCCTCAAAGACAGTTTTTATGACTATTTGTGCTTAAATGTGTTAAATTTTAACCTAGTGGTTTCCATGTCCTGATACAGTTCTAGCTCAGTGAGCACTACATTCATGTTTCTGAGATCACACAGATGGAGAGATAACAGAAATATTAGTCACCAGAATTGTGCATAATCATCTTCATCACTGCGGCACCTAACATGGAACTTCCACACACTAGATACTCATTAATATATGTTGAATTAAAATGGATTGAGTAAAATCTAGTCTTTGTCCTTTGTGCATAATTTCTCATCTCCTGTACAAAATATTCTGTAAATGTATTTTCCCTTGGTTTTATAAATTTGGCAGGTGACACTTTAACCTTTTCTGAAATATTCTGACTCCAACGTAAGTTAAGGCCATATGTGTACCACAGTAGGCTGAGACCTGCAGACATGAACCCGATTTGATTTCACACGTATTTATTGATCACCAACTATGTGTTTAGTATCCTCCACAGCACAGTCATGATGAAAATACTATCACTAAACAAAGGACAATAACAAGTTATTCCACACCCCTGTAGTTCAAGAAGTTAAAATGTTGATGTTTAAAAGCTGATTTAACATAGTTCTAGAATTAGAGCTGCAAGAGAAGAATTGATTTCTTTTGCATTATAAAATCTGAGAAAGAAAAAGTCTAAGAATTTTTTTAGTTCTAATTCAAGATCTCTCCCACACAATCCTCTTAAATGGCAACCTTCACAAAGGGAATTTTGCCTGCTTGAACACACCAGAATGAGGAACTAGACTAGTTTGCAGGAAACATAAGTTTCATAGGTCAATGTTCTCCCTCTCTCATCTGTAGGCTACCCCAATCATTCTGTTCCACAAACCTGTGTTTAACAGAAGAAGCAGGGTTACTATTTTCTCCTCTTCCATCCTTGGAATTTTCTCCTCTTTCATGCCTTAGAGGCATGAGCAATAAGTGCACAAGACAAATTATGATTTTAGAAATACAGTACAAAAGACGCAATTGCTATCACAGGTACTGCCACAGAGTTCAGATCACAGTGAAGAACTTCCTTCTGCCATCCATTTAAAGTGATTGTATTCAATTTATTAGGAAACTTCTGTACTTTACAGATTGAACATCAGCACAAAAAAGGGATAGGGACCTGGAGGTGAGACAACAAAGGGGATAAAAAAAAGACATCTGCAATGGGTGACTATGGTCTGGTCAATGTCTTTGACCTTTTCTACCATGAGCGTTTTCTCCATTCCACTTACTCACATGGCCACAGCCCAAGCTTTATCAGTATCAGAAACCACATTTTAAAATCAGTACCTCAGGGAGGGTCAATTTGCATATTACTCTTTTATTAGATTAGATAATTTAGATACAGTAAAATTCACCCTTTTAGTGTACAGTTCTGTGAGTTTTGACAAATACAGTTGTGTAGTTTACCGTCATATATAAAACAGGGTATCACTCCCAAATTCCTTCATGTTGTTTTGTAGTCAAGCTTTTTCTTACCCCCACCCTCTGGTAACCACTGATCTGTTTTCTGTCCCTATAGTTTTATCTATAGGATATCTATAAATCTAATAAAACAGAGTGTAGTCTTTTGTTCCAGGATATCTACAAATGTAATAAAACTGTGTATAATCTTTTGAAAAAAATAAATAAGAAATAAAATAAAATCAGTACCTCAACCTCGCACTCTTCTAGAGCTACTTCTATCCTTCCAACTTCCACTTGATCAAGGATTGGGTCTAGAATTTGTTTTTGAATGGTTAAAAGCTTCATTTTACCCCCCTCTTTATATCTATTGCCTCCCTAACACCATATTTTTAACTGTCCTACTCTTGTTCTTATATCCATACTCAATACATACAATCAAACTCAGTGACCCTTTCTCCATTCACTCTATTTAATAGATAAAACACCTTCAGATATAAAATCAACTACCCTACTTTTTTCATCTCTACACACATGCTCAATGGAGCACTACTTGAAATTATGGCTCATTCAGGAAGATGGGTTTCACTCAGTAATAATCCTATATAAAAAAAGCCCAGACATCAAAATGGTGGAACAAACAGAATGACCAGAGATGAGAAAGACCGCAGCCCCTCACCCTGGCCAGCCCCATCCCCTAGAAGGGACCCCCACCCAGATTCAGGGCCCCCATCAGGGTAGGCCGGCCAGCTCCCATCCATGCACTGGGCCTCTATCCTATATAATAAAAGGGTAATATGTAAATTGACCCTAAGGGCAAAACAACCTCTTAACCACTCATTGTGATGTTCACTGACAACCTTTAAATCACTTTCCCTGGGCAGCAGACTCTGATGGCCCAATGATGAATGGGGAACAGAGGGTGGGTGGTGAGGGATGTGGGCAGTGCCAGACCAAGGCTCCTGCCCTGCCAGTTGCCCCACACACAGAAGGCAACTCCACAGAAAGGAAGGGAAGGGCTGGTGAGTGGGCGGGAATGGCTGACCTCTAGGTCCCTTCCCCCAGCCATTAGGCTCCAATTGTCTGATGGAAAGTGGGGAACTGGGGGTGGATGGCAGCAGGGGTCGGGGCCAGCTGCATTCAGCCAGGGAGGTTGGCACTGATTGCAGGCCAGTGCTAGGAACCATACCCATGCACAAATTTTGTGTGCCGGGCCTCTAGTTCATTATAATCAACTTCAAATGGGCCCACGACACTACTATACTATACTATACTATACTACTATATTTATTTTCTAAGTATATTATCTCAGAATCAGTCTACTTTCTCCAATCTGAACACATTGGTCAATGAATGAAGGGCTTTACTGACAAAATAGAAACCATGCTTATCCTACTAGTACCACATGTATCCAATTTCTCCTTTTTTCTCTTTAGGACATAATTAGTGACCCTACTCTCATCAGAGGTCAGTTTCCCCAAATGTGGACCTTGCTTTCTCAACACATTTGTTCTTTAGTTATTCTCCCTATAGCATCTTTACCTTTCTCTGTCAAGTGGAAAATCCCCACTGACAAATAAATAAGCTGTAGTAGCTCATATCTTTAAAAGGAATACACATTTCCTGAAATTGCTGTCTACACCAATATTTCCGATTATTTACTCTATTACCTACCATTGTCAACCCTTTTCAGTCTGCCTACTGCTACTCACATACCTCTTGCTGAGGTTCTAACAGGAATATTTGGTCCTTATCTTTATAACCTTTCAACATCGTTCAGCAGTGTTGACCATTCACTCCATCTTGAAATACCCTCTCTCATATACCATATGTTTCACATTCTTCTTCCTCAAAAGTCTTTGTCAGTCACTATTTTTTCACCAGAACTCTGAAAATTGTAGCCACATTCCTCTCTGTACCCTTAGAAAATCTAAACAACCCATCTATCCTATATCTCTCCTTATATTCTCTTAGAAAATTTTTGTTTTTGTTTTTGGGTTTTTTTTGTTTTTGTTTTGTCTAATTTCTATATATTACAGTATGTTAAGTACACTGATATCTCTAGACATTTATTTCTTGCCTCACACTTAAATATCCAAATGTCTTCCTGTCATCACTTTGTGAGTGTTTCAAGGTAATCACAAATTTAACATGTGTCAAAGTAATAAAACCTTTCTCATCTTGCCAACACCCATCCCAGAACTTTTGCCACTCTTCCCTATCACATAAAATTCTATAACTCTTCATCAAAGGCAAAGAACTAAGAGTTATTACTGGAATAATTATCTCCTTTACCCGTCATGCTCATTCATAGAAAATTCCATATGATCTATTTCTAAAAATATCTAAAATAAGTCATTTTTTCTACTGCCACTTTTTTTCCTATTGCCATCCTTTTTCCAATTATCATCCATCTGTCATCTAGACCATTCTAATAATATCCTAAGTGCTTTTAGGGGTATCCTGTCTTGATAGCTCAAACCCATTCCCCATAGTTGCTTTTATTTATTTAGTTAAGCATTTTAACTCATGTTGCTCTCTTGATTAAAATGTTTAATAATTTTCTACTATATATATAAAACATGCACACAATGTTTCATCCAGCCTACAATAAATGCATGCTATCACTTTGGCTTTCCTTTTACCTTATGTGAACTTTGAACTACAATTCCTAGAGTCACACTGACTGCTTTAATTTGCTTTAACACTCAAAGCTCCTATCTCTTATTTTTCTCACCCTTGCACACCCAGGGCCCAGCACCTAAGTACAGATTTGGTACATAATAACTATTTCATTGAATGAAGTATTCTATGCTAAAATGTTATCAAATGCATATTCCCCTTCTACAGAATTTTTTTATTAGTCAGATTCTGTAATTCTCCAATGACAGAACTTAGACTATAGAGCATCAACTATACAATTAAAAATATTATTCCTTTCCAAACCTTGAGAGAAATACTGGGTAAAATATGAGAATATTTTAAAAGAGAGCAGAAAATATACTATAGAAATATAATATTGAGTCAACTCTGGCAGATTAAATACATGTATTTATTTCTAATCTATCTCAAGCTACAACATAAAAACTGTAGGTGAATAAAAAGGTCTATTATCACAAGTACAAAATGAGTAAGAATGGATGAGAGCCATCAACTAATTTTCGGAAGATGTAACAATGGGGCATTGTTAATAAATTTTTCAGGACAGGTTGTTCTCTCTGGAACAGGCACAAAAGACCTATAGTTCTACTAGCAGCTTTTTTCCCCTGAGAAGTCAATAGGGCAACTCAGAGACAAATATGGAATGGAAAACTCCAGTTACCTTAAAAGGTGAAAAAGAAATACAGAATAAAAGCAATGGACTAAAATATATATCTCAATCCAGCTGGCATGGCTTAGTGGTTGAGCATCGACCTATGAACCAATAGGTCATGGGTTCAATTCCTGGCCAGGGCACATGCCCAGGTTGTGGGCTTGATCCCCAGTGTGGATCTTATAAGAGGCAGCCAATCAATGATTATTTCTCATCATTGATGTTCAATCTCTCTCTCTCTCCCTTCCTCTTTGAAAAAAAGTATGTAAGTATGTTTCATGAGATATTTTACTTCAGTGATCCCTCCATCATCCCAAGCAGTTAAGGAGCAGCCTTTTCAAAACCTCATAGTAGACAAGAGGTTTATTTTCTAGAAAAGTCAGGGTAGATTGCTTCCAGTCTCTTGGGTACACCAAGCAAAGGAAATTTGGGGTCATGATGGAGTCTATACTGAAACAGAGACATTATATCAACATTTGGAATGAAAAGTGAAACCCTCAGCTCTTTCTCTGCTCAGCAGCAGTAGTTCCTTCTGCCATGCTAGATGTTAGAGGGCTCTCCTTCAGAGGAATAAAATGTCCCTGGAATATTGTAAGGGTGCTGATGCTTGCTTAGAACTCTCCATCAGTCAACAAGACCTGACCACAGAAAACAGTTTCCAATTGATGATTTAGTACCACTCTCAAACAGGATTGGGCATCCAAGGACCACTTGATATTTTATAAAATCCTCAAATATTTTTCCATATTGTAAATTTCAAAATTATCTAAGATTTAGTAACATTCTCAGGTAAGTCATGTTATCTGTATCAATTTACAGTTAATTCCCATTCATGATCTTAAGCATCCTTGGGATAGCGCAATGGCTTTGGAAAAAGAAAACTCTGTTTGAATATTAATTTGGGCACACAATAGATAAGTAAACTTCTGAAATTATTCAGCTGGTGCTTTAGCCCAAGTTTCACAGAGAGTAGAGCCTAAGATAGAGGGGTTTATATTCTACTAGAGGCTCGGTGCATGGAATAGATGCATTATGCAAAGACCTCAGCCTGGCCTGTGTCCTCTCACAGTCTAGGAGCCCTTGGAGGATGTCTGACTGATGGATTAGGCCCACTCCCCTAAGCCATCAGGTGAACATCCTTAGCGCTGTCACAGAGGTGGAAGAGGCTCTTGCCACCACCAGTCTGTGAGCCCAGCTTCTGGCTGAGTGGTGCTCTCCCTGTGAAAGTTCACTGACCACCAGGGAGCAGTTCCTACATTGAACACCTGCTCCCTGGTGGTCAGTGCACATCATAGGGACCAGTCATTCCACTATTGGGTCGATTTGCATATTAGCCTTTTATTATATAGGATTATCTCATGGTGGATTGCTATCCCAGATGACAGGAGTGATGGATGAAGACAGTGATTCAAGGAAGAAAAGCCACAGATACATTATTAAGGTGGTTGCCATTAAGTGAAACCAGTTTTCAAGTCATATGGAAATGCCCACCAGCTGGCAAAGAATTTCTCAAGGGGAAATTCTCTGTTTTATAAATCTTATTAGCCAAAAGTTACCCCTGACTTTCCTGATGAAGAATGCATGGGCTTTAGTTAAGGTTTGAAAAGGCATTGATATTGAAGCTTGGGAAAGAGATAAATAGGTATGAGACTTGGGCATGAGGTGAGTCAAGTGTCACTTGTATGAAAGCCCAATCAGCTGAGAGAAAGCAGAGGCAACAGCTTTAAGAAAGACCTCTAAATCCAGAGGGCCTTAAGCAACACGCAAGCTTCTTAATTGTAAAGTGACAATAGTATTCGCTGTTTCTGGATTGCTATAAATGCTAACTAGCATTCAGAGTGATACACTGGCAAAGCACGTTCTTGATAAACACACTTAATATGTCCCTTACTGAACTCCATCATCAATAAAAACATTTCCCAACTTTATATAAGGGTCTAGATAAAATAAAATTGGCCAGGTTTAGATTATTGAATCTGGGTTATAAGTAAACGTGTCTAATGTATCCTAATCATTATTTTGGCATACATGTTTGACAGTTTGTGTAAAAGATTTTAAATAATATCCATAAAAGCTAAAAAGTAAAAAAAAAAAAATAACCCTTCTTTGCTAGGTCCGCCAGTATACTTTTAGTCATTTCAGAGTATCAGTGTCTATTGCATCCTCTTTCTTGTGGCCAGAAATAGAATCCGTTCATTAAGTTCCCAGTCTTCACTTTCTATAATTCTAGACTATTTATTTCTCCTTTTCTGAACCTGTTTCCTTCATGAAATGTTATTGAGATGAAATTCATATCTTACATTTTGACTATGTTTACGTGCATTTATTTCTCCCCCACTAGGTTGTAAATAAATGCAGTCTATCTTCATTTTTGCTTTACCCAATAAGTAGTGTGTATTCATTATGCGATAGATCAATACATTTGCACACAAACTGAGATTCACAGTACTAACTTCTGATATTAAGCAATTATATTTGTTTATCTTAATAGCAGGAAGCAGATATAGCCAACAGACAATTTTGCCAAATTCGCCAATTTGTTCTATTAAACTGAGATTCAAGTAGAATTTCGTAGCAGCCTGACTACTAAACTTCAATATTCTTACTGATCATAATGCAGGAAAAATGAATTCTTGCACATTGTGAGCCACACTTTTCTAAAAAGAATAATTTGAGAATTTTTCATTCTGATTGACAAAGCTGCCAAAGTAAAATCCCATATTTTTTCATAAAAGGAATAATTTTTCAGTCAAATAACTTTTTTCCAGATTGCATAAATCATCCTTTATCCCTTTTAGTATTTTCTTTACTGGAGTTAAGCATTAATGCTTAAATTTAAATGACCTGAGCATCTTAAGTCTACATACTAGTCTGCCACCCTGAATCATTCTTAGAATTCCCTACTGATTTTATATGTAGAAAAAACAATAAAGTAATCTGCTTCTTGCATGCTAAAGTATCAAATGAAATCTAATGATGAATTTAGTTCTTTTCTTCTTAAAAACCATTCCTCTAGGTGGTATAGTGTATGACCTAATTTACTCCTTTATAATTTCCATATTTCCTATTTCCAAATAATTACTTATGACCCACTTCCTTTTTTTAAATGCTAAGCCAGAAATATAGTTGCTTAGGAAGAAAATCACACTGATATCATTATTCACTTTAAGAATCTAATTTAGAAAGAGAATATTTGAGAGTAATTTGAAAAATTGAGTCTATAACTTAACATTGAGTTTATCTCTAAAATAGATCATTCAGGAGGCTAGGGAGAATGATGTTTATTTTTATTTATTAGTGTATCTTCCCCTATGATTGCTTTATAGTAGAAATTCAATAGTTATTTCAATGAAATGTCCAGATGGATAAATTTTAATATGCCTTTACTATAATCTCCATTAAGACTAAAAACATTCAGACCAAAACTGTACTTTGGGCTCTGTTGGCCCACATTAAATATTGCAATTAAATAGTAATTAAATATTTTTATTTACTTTTTTTTCAAACATTTAAAACCAAAATTAATAACTTTAGTCATTCACCATTGATTTTCTGTTTGTAGTCCTTGAACAATTTATTTTACTTGTTAATCAAATGGACCCCAGAATGGACATAAATCTCAACTAAACATTCAATAAAATTTCCTAAGAACATATCTTACAAGATGACTATTTCATACTATTATTTTCTCTTCAAACCTTTAATCTTTCTTCTTTAGTTGATCTGCTGACCTCATCTCATATTGCATTCAGAAAGTAGATGTAGTTGAGAAGTAACTCATTTTCTCACTAGAAAACACATCCCATATATAAATCTAGGTCTTCATAATTTGCCTTTTCTTTTATAATGAAAAACTTGGCTGTCTTCTACCTAATAGCAACTCCTTATGCAAACTATCTCATCCACTCTCATCTGATCCATAATGCTTCTCAAAAATCAGCATATTATTTGTTCCACTGGAGGAGAATTATTATTGGTATATAAATATTCCTTAAATTCAGTTATTATATATAGATTTGTTTCCTACTCTACCTTCCTGACTACAACCTCATTTACTAGTATTACCCAACTACCTTAATGGTAAACCTGCTTGTAAGGGTTGTTTATTGTCAGTATCTAATTTCTCACCTCTGCTTCCTTCCTCAATTCTATCTAGTCAGGGTTAATCCCTATAGCAAGCTGGGAAGGGCTTTTAGCAATTCCAAACATTAATTTTCTAACTTGGTATTATTTGATAAAGTTGACCTCCATTTCTTTGTCAAAATATATTCTTCTCTAGATTTTATGATATTGCATATCATTAGGTTTTCAGGTTTCTTTTCAATACTTCACAGAGTTATTTCTCAACAACCATAGCTAAAGAATTCCCTTTCCCTATTGTTCTATTGTTTATTGCCTTATTCTTTTCTTTATGACATTTACCACTACCTAATATCATGTTGTAATTTATTTAAATGTTTATCACGTTTATCCCCAACAATTATGGGAGCACTATTGGATCAGGGTATTTGTGTATCTTTTGCTCAGGATTAACTGTTGAAGTCATTAATGCTCATCTATATTTCCAGTTCTCTTTTTCTCTGTCCTATGTTAGTGTTGCACACTGCCCCACCCCACAACCACCAACTTCAAGTTGGAAATAAATTATCTTTTAGAAGGAAGTATTTCAATGTCTGCTTGTCATGTTTCCTTTCCCTGCCAC
The DNA here is from genome assembly GCA_004026665.1 of Murina feae. Taxonomy (NCBI): domain Eukaryota; kingdom Metazoa; phylum Chordata; class Mammalia; order Chiroptera; family Vespertilionidae; genus Murina; species Murina feae. Next base: position 12,122 of record PVJC01016110.1, read on the forward strand.
AGAAACCAAAGACATGCTCAGGTTGTACAAACTCTTTCAAAGCTATTTCCCTAAGAAGGACCCACTAGAATAGAATAGCTAGAATGGCCATGTAGCTTGGGAAAAAGTAAACATGTGGTGTTGGTGCTTTAAGGTAGTGTGGTTTTATGTTTAGTTGTTACAGCAGCATAGCCTACCTTGCCCTGACTTACATACTATAATACTTAACAAATACTTAAAGAATAAATTCAACTTTATCGTAATATAAGAGTATTGCAATCAAGAATCAATTTTAATGCACCAGATGATTGGCATTTATTATGAAATATGGAAGCAGCAATCTCTAAAATAAGTCTTGAGATGCTGAACATGTACTTTCATAAGATGTGTCTTTTTTGTTTGTTTGTTTGTGTTAGAACAACTCAGCAAAATGAAATTCCTGTTTATTGTTGGACAACATTGTTTCACACATACATCAAACAGGAAAAAAACACACACACAAAAACAAAACACACACACACACACAAGATAAAACAGCAACGCAGCAACTTCATAGATAGATGAAAAAGGAAAAAAAATAAACTTTTTTATCTGTGGCCTTTTTAATTCTCTCATACAAACTACTTATAGTGTAGCTAAGTATATACACAAAAAGTTACTGTAATACTCAGAATAAAATTTTTGTTGTTATTTTACAATTACTTTTTCTCCGTTGATATCATCATGAATTTGATCACTCCACAAGTAAAGTTAGAAGTAGGACAGAGAATGCTTCAAAGGCTGGGTTGGTCATCCCATGATCATTAAAAATGTATAAAAATATAAAATGTAAATAAAAAGTACAAATAAAGTTTACTTTTTAAAGTAGTTTTTAGAAAAGAAAAAGCAGGGTCTTGAAAATTTTGATTCATTTTTCCTCCCCTGTTGCACATTCCCTTGTGGTTTTGATTGGGTGATGGAGAGTGTGTGCCATCCACAGGTGGCACTGCCCCAGGTTGGGAGCTGGGTGGGTGGGCAGGGAGCGGGAGTGTCTACTTGAAGGTGACCACATTTAGATTCTGAGGTGGGAAGTGGAGGGTGAATAGGTCACAGAGGCCTTTTCTTTTTAAATTTAACTTTTCCTTTTTGAAAAATATATTTGTATTGATTTCAGAGAGGAAGGGAGAGGGAGAGACAGAAACATCAATGATGAGAGAGAATCACTGATCGTCTGCCTTCTGCATGTCCCACACTGGAGATTGAGATGGCAATGCTGGCATGTGCCTCGACCATAATTGAAATCCGGACCCTTCAGTCCACAGGTCAACGCTCAATCCACTGAGCCAAACCCCCTTCATGCCCTCACCCCACTGGTGTCTGTGTCCATTGGTTATGCTTATATGCATGAATACAAGTCTTTTGGGTGACTTCTCCCCTTTCCCTCTCCCCTCCCCTACTTTCCCTCTGAGGTTTGACGGTCTGATCGATGCTTCTCTGTCTCTGGATCTGTTTTTGTTCATCAGTTTACGTTATTCATTATATTCCACAAATGAGTGAGATCATGTGATATTAATCTTTCTCGGACTTATATTGCTTAGCATAACGCTCTCCAGGTCCATCCAGGATGTTGCAAATGGTAGGAATTCCTTCTTTTTTACAGCAGCTAGCATTCCATTGTATAGATGTACCACAGTTTTTAATCTACTCATGGAGAGAAAAATGAACCCTTGTGCAGCAGATTTTTTAAGTGAGAATTGGAAGATTCTGGGGAAGAAGCTGCCTGCATCCAAGGCCGAGGTGGCTGCAGTGAGCAGAGAGACAGCCGCAGGAATAGTACAAAGATGGCTTTCCATCGTAGCCAGTCCATAACATGCCCGGTATTATCATTGTGCTAAATGTCACTACATGGAAAAAATAATCAAGATCTATGACCAGCACATCTCTGTGCATCGATATTAGGATGTTACTTACATCTTCTAATTTTTCTTTCTTAACATACGTGCAGGGTTTTCATGGTCAAAAATAAAATGGATCCCTATGTTCTTCTCTACCTCTCATTTTCTTATTTGGATTCTTCTAGAATATGGGGGAGCTATCAAAAGTTCAAAGAAAGACCACCATACTTTAAAAAGTACTTTAATATATGAACCTGTTGTCCAAATTTAAATAAGCAGTTTCTATATAAAATATCCCTCAATGGAGATGTGAGTCCCTCTTTTAATCATTTAATTTTAAACTATTCTTGAACTACCTAAAAATATGCATGTTCTAAGTTCCAAACACTACATTTTTGTCCAATTAGTCCTATTTCCCTTAATATAATGCAGTAATAATTCAAAACTATGACCACCAAAGTTAAAAGCATGTTCTTATCCACTATACAATGCAGTCTTTTTTTATTCCACTGTCATGAATTTCCTTGTGCTATTCTCGCCTCTGGAATGGCCTTCCCCTGTGTTTCCACATTCCAAATGGCCATCCATTTTACAAGAAACACTTGATCTTTCCTGCTTATGCTGGATCCCAGGATAATTCTAGTTCCCACTGATCTTTCCCTGTGAGCTACAGTAGCACTCAAAATTCACAGACTACTCTGTGCATTTTGGCAGATTTATGCTTTGTCTGGTAATGGTCTGTAATTGCTTCATATATGCTAACCTGGTCTCCAAAACTAGTTTTTGAAAATTAATGAGACATGAGCTTGTCTTTTCCCTGTGGTTCCCATAGCAACAAAAAAACATACTAGGCACACACAGTAGGTATTCAAGAAAAATGTGTTCATTTGAATGAAACTGATTTAAATTTAACAAGATTTATATGAAATTGTGAATCTTGTGACGAGTGGCAACTTACACCTACTAAAAACATTAAAGGAGATTATGCGTTCTTGCCTAAATTTTATGTCCAATTTGTTCCAATCCCAAACCCCTTGACAAAAACAAAACCTTTTAATCTGTTTGCAAAATATTCCCTCCTTGCTCCCATCTTGCCACTGTAACCCTGTGATATACTGTTCTTGCCTATTACCCCTTTATGGCTGTTTTGTTAAAGTTCATACCGCAAAGACCTGTAAAAGAAATTTATGGCTCGAGGGACTTCAGCAAATTTTAAATAACCATAACAGGAACATGAAGCATTAATTAAAGACACTAGAGTCTAAGTTATAACAGGAATCCTGACATTTAAGGCCCTGGAACCATGTAAATTTAAAACAGTATGACAAACAGAGAGTCATTTGATGGTCAGGAGATGATAATGGATACCTTAACACCTTTATCAAGAGAAAGTGCCTGTCCTTGCTCTAACCCCTACCCCAGGGCATCAGGGGCCTCCTTCATAAAACAGGGTAATGCCTAAATATTTTTGCAATAAGTCATACATAAGCCAGCCTTTACACCAAAGATGAAACAACAGCACCCCAACTTTCACACACCGATTTCGAAATAAAACACTTTAATATTGAGCATGTTTGTTGCCAATTATCCATTTGTTAGTTTACTATGGCTAAGTTGAAAGCCAGGGCATCAACGCACATACCACAATGCATAGGAACAATTTTACCCCCAGGACTATGCTCCTTCTTGTCCACAGGCAGAAGCTGCTAGTCCTGACCCACACTTTCAAACCAAGCAGTGGAAAACGATTCACCTGATTTGAATGAGTGACAACGCAATAGGAGGGACTCAAATTGTTTTCTGTGCTTGTTAGCTATCACCTTTCTGAGAGTGTAAAAACAAAACAAAACATATTATACATATTTATTACATGCATGTTCAAAAACACACACACACAAATCCATCCACAAGCTCAAATGTGAAGCAAATATTTCTCTCTGTCTCATCCCCACCTGTAGGTAAGTTAATTTCTCCCCAGAAGGGTAGACTGTTTTCTCTTTCTAATATTCTATGGCATATATTACTGTTCATTTGTGATGTGTCAGATTTTGTTGTATTGCTAGGTTTTTGCATATAGAGTCTTACTTGTCAATTAAATTGGAAGATAAGTACTATAATTTATACTTGTATCCTCTACAACACTTGGCACTGATTTTGAATATATTAGACTTTTAATAAATATTTGTTGGTTGATTAATCGATTTACCACACCTGCTAATTACAAAGTGCCATCATTTGTCATTAACAGCTCATAAATGGATTAGCAAAAGTCTTGTGAATTTGAATATAATCCGATTAAGCCCAAAATTAACATCAGAGAAGCCAACCACCCACTTCTTCAGGCCCGCCTCACACTTTGTACCTACTCATTCCTCACTTACAATTCAGCTACTCGCTTGCCTTCTTTCCCTTTTCAGCTTTGTGTTGTTATTTAATATCTCACCAGTTGTGTAATTTCAGCTCCCAAATTGAATAAGACGTTCCCTCTAGTGGAACCCTCACCTTGAAAAATAGCCAAATAGTAATTATTATTCCTTTCAGAGGTTGAGCTATGGAATCATGCCTGCAATATCCCAATCTTCAGTGCCTAGAAATTTATGCCATACTTCTCTGTGTCGGAGTTACCATCTGAGATCATCTTTCAAATCCCCTCATTTTTTTCCCCAATATGATTAGGATAATTTCTTTATGAAGTTGGAGGCTCAGAAAGAAACTTGATGTTTCATATTTTTGCAAACTTGCTCTCACCATTTCCTTTCCTACCATTTTAGCCACACTGAGAGAGGGGAGTTAATTTTGCAGTGGTCTCTAATTTTTTTTTTCTAAATGTGTGGCCTCCATATTAATAGGAGCCAGAGGATTCATTCATCATATCTGGTCACTGTGAAACTGACATTTACTGGGTTCAATGTTTCTTGCTCAGGATAAATGGGTATCATTTGTAAAACATGCCGCACCCAATCACAGTCTCCCATGGCTCTCAAACCACATTTTTAAGCAACAATATAAACCATTCCCCAAACTGAAGGGTGTTTTCAAATATTTACTGCCTACCTATGGAATTTTTATTCTGCTGGCTGCTGCCATCAATAATTCTGGAAGCTCCAAGCTAAGTGTTGTGTGTGACCTCCAAAGAAAGTCTCAGTGCTACTGAGTGAGAGAGGAGGGTTCAGCATCCTACATCCCTCCTTCTGTCACTTTCAAGGGTCTATTAAAGTGAAAATACATTCTGCAGAAGACTTATTTTTAGTTTTGTTAGGAAAGCCCTCTACCTTCACATTTCCAAGTAAGTTCAATGTTTTTAAGTTTTTTTTCCATATAAAATGGAATATTCTACTTAGACTTTGAGAATGTCTACTTAGAGGTTAGGCCTTTCAATAGTCCACTTAGATTTTGGATTATCCAGCTCACCATGATCTTTCAACCAGCCTTTTGCATTTATTTTTCCAAAACCTAGCTGTGAGTTCACAATCCCCGGTCACTTAGACATCGTGGTGATCTTAGCTGACTCTCAATTCCATTGTGGGTACCAGACCAATCCCTCCCCAGGATCCCTGCAAATTAGAACTCTTGCTTTCTTGTGATATACTCTGTCTCATGCTTCTATATCCATGTGCTTTGTTGCCCATATCAATTTAGGCACAAATCTCTGCTCTTCAAATGATTTTCACTACAATTTACAGTTTCCATACTAAGAATTTGGGGAGCTTCAGTTACTTTATTAAAATGTCTCTCCACCACCTTTTCCTCCTCCCTCCTCTTTCTCCTCTTCATTCTTTTCTCCATCTTCTCAAAAACAAAACAAAAAATAATTTGTATTGCCTCTTATAGAATATTTTATTCCTTTTCTCAAAAGCTGGACTCAAGTTAAAGTTCAAAGTTCTACATGGACTTACCTATTCTTGTTAGAATTTCATTCATATATATACTTATATATCTGTGTTCTACCTGGGAGTAATTTATGACATGGTAAGAGAATAAAACTGCATTTATCTTAGGCCATTCCCAGAGAATCCTTATTCCTTCCATTAAAGTATAATTTCTTTGTCTTGAACAAACAAATGAGCCTGGGTAGGTAGTTGACTCATGTCTGTCCCTGGTTATACGCTAACTCTGAGGTCAGAATTTAAACATGTGTATCCAGGAACTGGACTTGATAGGAAACAAGATAAATGGATCTTGTTCCTCACAGAATTTATACTCTGAATAAATGGGTAAAAATTATAGAGACATTTTTTTTAATAATAGTACCTACCAGAAAGACTAAATGTGAGTATGACAAGAGTTAATACATGCAAAGTACTTTGAACACTGTTTGGCAATCACAAATGTTCAATAACTGTTAGCTACAGCATTTCCATGTGTAGCTATGCATCTTGAATCCTCATAGCAACAATGCAAATAGATGTTATCACCATTTCACAGAATAAGATACTTAAGCATTATGGCTGATTAAGCAATTGTCTAAGGCAAACATGAAAAATGTTTAAGAGTTGAAATTATACATGACTTATCCTGAACTTAAAGCCCCCCACTTTTTGGCTTTTTGCATACAAAATTTATAATTCATAGTAGGATGAAAAAAATACATACATATGGAAAAGTTTATAAAACATTAATGCAGAGCTTGATTGTTCGAACAAGTTACCTCCTCTTTCATCTGGACAAAAATACATTTTCTGGGCCCAGAAACTCCCTGATGCCTTCCCCATTTATAGCACTTTCCATCTGCAGAAAGTAGCTGTTATAAAACATGATACTGATCTGAATGAACAGAAATATAATATTGAGGACCAGCTATTATTGTAAGAAATATTAATCATGCTCTGTGAACCATGATTGTTTTGTTTTGGTTAAAGAAGGCACATTCTAACCTGGCTGGGAGTTGTATTCAGGACCTGGGAGCTCACCTGGAAGTGAAACCATCCTTCACGTCCAGGAGCTGCCTCTTACCCTGAAAACATTAGTAATCTTGTTGCAGATACCAGAACCCCCAGCCTTTGCAAATCACCAGCCCTCATTACCTACAAACTTTTCATTTGGCTTAAGTTTTTGCCTACTTCCCCTTGTAATTTTAGTCCTTCTATACAATATAAGCAGCTGGTTTATGGTGGAGGGAGAGTAGATTTTTGTGGATGACTTGCTGCTCTCCCATACTTCAGGCAGTATTGGAATAAATGCTCATTTATGATTCAACCCTATCTCTGCTTAATTGGCTCAAGTAGTGACAGGCAGCATGGACCTATTGATTGTCTGGTTACAATATCAAACACTCTGCTTTTACTTACATTTTACTCATATAATTCTGTATTTCTAAATAATACAAGTTAGTTTTGTATTTGGATATAAATATTATATAACTGAAATCATAGTCAAAGCTCTTCATTGTTACCTTTGTCATAAATCCAGTGTCAAGTGTTACAATAGAAGGGTCACTCTGAGCTATTTTATTCTATTGGTTTTTGTAGTTACCTTTGATGCAATAAGCATACTAACGTAATTACTTGAAATTTATATAAAATTCATTTTCTGGTTCTATAAGACGAACCACTTGCTGTGTCCTCTTTAAGACTGCTTTGGTTATTCTTCACACTTGGCCTTCTCATACACATATTAAATTCAGCCTACTAAGGGCCATCAAATAGTAATAATAAAAATAGAGTAAAATATTTGAATAGGCACTACTACAAAGAAACTATATGATGGCAAATATGCATCTAATCTAATAAAAGAGTAATATGCAAATTAACCATCACTCTGAGACACCTAAGACACACCCACCAGCCAAGCTATGCCCCTAGCCAATCAGAGCTACTGTATGCAAATTAACCCAGCCAAAATGGAGGCTGGCAGCTACAGATCTAGAGCAAGCAGGAGGCCAGCGATGGAGGAAACTGCCTGCCTAGGCTGGCTGGGCCTCTGCTCAAGGCAACAAAGTTTCAATTACAGAACATAAATAAGCCCCAGAAACCTGATTCCAGCCAGCCTCGCTGAGATGTTGGGTCAATGGGAGCTGTGGACAGTCTGAAAACAGCCCAACAGCCCTCAGCCCTCACACAGGCTGGCCAGGCATTCCAGCAGGTGGACATCCCCTGAGGGGACCCAGACTGTGAGAAGGCACAGGCTGGGCTGAGGGACACCCCCCCCCCACTCTGAGTGCACAAATTTTTGTGCACCGGGCCCCTAGTTGAGATATATTTAACATTATTAGCCATTAAGAAAGTACAAATTAAAACCATAAGAATGACCTATTAAAAAAAAAGAAAAAAGGACAGAAAATATCAAAGTATCAAGTATTTTTTAATATGTGGAAAAACTGGAACTCCATTATGTTAGTGGTAGAAATGCCAAATTATAAATTATTTTAGAAAACTGCTTGGCAAAATCTCACAAAATGAAAAACATTTCATGTGATCCAACAATCCCATTCCTAGGTGTTTTCCAAGAGAAACAAAAATATATTTCCATACAATGATGTATACTAAGTTGTCATAACAGTTTTATTCATAGCAGCCAAAACTTGAAAAAAATTCAATGTCCATCAACTGTTGAGTGAATTTTCAAAATGTGGCACCCGTTAAATAAAATGTTACTTAGCAGTGAAAAGGAGCAGACTGTTGATACATGGTGGTTAATACCTTTAATATCTGATCTCCTTGGCTCTTATACAGAACTATGTCAAAACTGAGTTTTGAGCTTCTTATGAGAAAATCCTATTAACAATTTTATTCTAAGTATGAGTTTAAATGAACAAAATTCAGAAAAATGATTTCAATTTTCTGGACATAATCTTCAACCCCATATATAGCAACTGTGGTAGTTGAATCACATCAAACTTGTTTTGTGGGAATTAGATCTCCCAGAAACCCTTCTCTGCATGTCATATGAGAGTTGACCAAAAAGGAAATTGCGCGGGATATGGAAGGTGGAATGAAAAGCAGCCTTACTTTCAGCATTACTCTCTGAAGGACATCATGGTTGGGTCTGGAGAGAAAATGGCAGATTCTAACTGTTCTTTCCTTTCCTTTGTGTCTAGCTCTTCTCTCTCACTATTGACCCTATTATCTCAGCCACAGGTGCTTCGGAGCTGACCTGTGGAGGTATTAGCACAGTGGCTTGGCTTTTCATAAAGTTACCTAGTGGCTCATCTGATACTCTGTGATCCCTCCTGAATCTTCAGTTTTCCAGCTCTTCCTACCAATCAATATATTATTTCTGTAATAAATCATTTACCCTATATCTTATAGGAGTTCTGCTTCCTTAATTGACCTTGACAGGTCTGAGGATTTCACACACGTAATACTGGTAATATCACTACTACTATGTAAATCCTAGCTATTTTTTGAGGAATTCCATTTTTTGGTCACTCACAGATATCATCTGAAGGGGTACAGATTATCAAACTCCATGAGTAAACTCCATGAACTCTCCTATATTATTAACTTATTCTCATTACATCCTTCCAGATTTAACCAGTTTCCAGGTTTGCAGGGACTAGTTGGTCTAAAGAAGACCATGGGTGTGAGATTTTAAATCTGTTCTGCCTGGTCTCTCATCTCCCAATAGGTTAACCCAAAGCGTTAACAGTGGTAGCAAGCTCTAACAAGGGAGCATACACATCTTGAAGCTCAGGATCCAAATCAAACATTTTTTTTCTGTTTCATTCCATTAGCCAAAGCAATTCAGAAAGGTTTTCTAGCCCTGACCAGTTTGGCTCAGTGGACAGAACATCGGCCCACAGACTCAAGGGTCCCAGGTTCAATTCCGGTCAAGGGCATTTACCTTGGTTGCAGGCACATCCCCAGTAGAAGATGTGCAAGACAAAGCTGATCAATATTTCTCTCTCATTGATGCTTCTAACTTTCTATTCCTGTCCCTTCCTCTCTGTAAAAAGACAATAAAATATTTTTTTTAAAAAGAAAGGTTGTATAGATTTAAAACTGAGCTGCTTAATGGAAGGAGTTTAAAAGTATCATGACCATTTTTTTATTCTTCACCCAAGGATATTTTTCCCATTGATTTTTTAGAGAGAGTGGAAGAGAGGTGGGGAAGAGAGAGAGATAGGAAAGAGAGAGAGAGAGAAGTGCAAAAGAAGAGAGGGGGAGAGAAAAGAAGAGGGAGAGGGAGGAGGGAGGAGAGAGAGAGGAAGAGAAATACTGATGTGAGAGAGTCACAACTATTGGTTGCCCCCACAATGCCTTGACCAGGGCCAGGGATCAAACATGCAAGCAAGGTATATGTCCTTGAACAGGAATTGAACCCTTGACCCTTTGATCCAAGGGACAATGCTCTATCCACTGAGTAAACTGGCCAGAGTATATTATGGCCATTTAGAAAAAAAAAGGGAGGGGGTTGTTTGTTTACAAATTGCCATAGTACTTTTCATGAAATAGGAAAACATATTTTGTCTTTAAAAATTATTTTTAGTAGATGAATGGTTCCCTGACATTCACTTTCTTTACACTGGGAGAAAAATGTCCACCCACTTCACTCTCATGGTGCTATATACCACTACATTCTCAACTTCCTATTCTCACACACTGTTTATACACAGTTATCCAAATAGGGTAAGAGAATCTTTTGGAAGAAAACAAAGCAAAATAGATGTCTTTTCTCACATAATTCCTTGACTATGATTGAACTTGAGTTTATGTCCACTCAGAGCTATAAAGACAAAGTCTGAATTTTATGTCCTTCATCCCAAACTGTGTCTGCAGCAGTGACTCTAAAACAAGGTTTCTAAACCTTGCCGATTATCAGTGCATATGGAGAATTTGATAACATCAAGTTGTTGATCCATAATCCCATACATACTGAAGTAAAAGCCTGTGAATAGTCAAGACAACCATATTTTTAGGGCCATTGAGAAATAAAGAAACTATGTTGCAGACAGTTGTCCAAAATCAATGGCCATCACTGAGAGAATTAGCAATAAAATCTGAAGATTTGTACTCCTGGTTAGATGCTCATTCCTAATACACTCCATTCATCTAGTACACATGAGTCAAATCCACTTTATTCACATCAGGAACTTTTCATTCAACTCCAAATAATTCTGACACCCTTTCTTTGATTAGACATCATTAATTTAATATGATCCATGAGAATTCCAGAATGTGTTATCTGGAAATAATCTGCTTTCCATGTACATTGATTTTGCAATGTTCAATCTTTGCCATGGCACTCTATCTAAATCTACTTAAGAAATGTACTACGATCTGAAAAATGTAATAGCCTTATGATATGGCATGCTATATTAATCATTTATATGACATCTTTTAAATAGAAAAGACAAACTATTATAATTTAGGTTACTTTGGACCATTGTCAATATTGTCAGTGTCTGACAGAGCACTGTTCTCATTCTTTTTCACTCTCTTTCCCTGTCCTTCAAGTAAAATTGCCTTTTTGTTCATTTTTGTTCTACCTAAGACTGGCAGCAGATTTTAAAGTGTCAGACCATTATTTGTTTTTCCTTTTTTTTTTTTTTGATGTTACCATTTATTGCAAGGAGGATAAAATCAATGTGACATTTTCAGAACAAAGATAGATGACGATAGTGAATGGTCTTTAAATGCAGAAAACTAATTTTTAAAAATGTCACCAGTGTACTATTTCAGACTTTGTCAAAGATAAAGCAGTAAAACTTACAAACGTAAAAACTAATAATATTTCACCATGTTACTTGCAGATAAAGATGCTATACTTACATTGCTATAGGTTTATCTAAATACTGCCTTATTACTAGCTTGAATATCTACAGCTAGAATATACTAGTAGAACTCTACTGATGTGGACTATTCAAAATAAAGTGAAAAATGCTTTGAATCAATGTGCATGTATGTATGTGCTCATGTACACATGAGGTTTCTGATTGTGACCCGACTGACTTTAAATCTGTAAGCATGAATATATGCTCTATGGAACATCCTTATTTATTTCTGTCTGTGTGAACCAGAAAAGCTACCCACCCTCTCTGTGGCTCACTCTCCCCATCTTTCAAGTAAAAATATTACTGGAAGTTAACTCATAGGATAAAGATAAATGATAGACAAAAATATTAGAACAGTGGCTGGCACCTAGTAAGCACTCAAAAATGCTCATTATTATTACTGTAGTATACATTTCTAGTTGTTTTAAATGTACACAACATCAGTGCTTAATTACTCATGCTAGCAGAGATTTTTACAGGACCATTTTGTTATTTTTGCTGTTCATGCTTTTTAATTGGTCTTTAAATTCATTGCACACAGGGCCTTGTTTGCAGCTCACTTTGTGTCTCAAGGGCTCTGAAATAAAATTGTGTGCTTTCTGGGAAATCCCAGCCTGATGGTCAAGAAGCAGCTGAACAGGAAGCCAGGAAGGAATTGCTGGCTTTCCACTGATGAGCCATTTTTAAAATCAGATTTGATTTGTGGTTTGTGTGAACTAAGGGTAAGTCACAAGGTGAGATTTGCTCTATAAAGATCCTTCACCTTTTGGAAGGGCCAGATAACTTAGCAGGGATTTAGAACAAATTTGTAATAGAAGAGCTTTATCTGTAAGACTGAAGTCTAAGAAAGAAAAAAAAAAAAAAAGGACACAAGAGTAGAAGAACAAGGAGGGAATCCCCTGCTGCTCTCCACCTGGGCAGGTAATGGGCATCTTAATGACACACAGCTACACCTCATCAATGGAGAACACCCTAAAGCTGAAGGTTTCCTTTCCCTTAGTAATACCTGCTGTACAGAACCCAACTTGTTTTCTAGAACTCTACTTTTTGTGTAGTAAACCATAAGTTCTAAGTAACATCTGGGTATCTGTCAACATTCATAAAGTGGTTGACCCATAAAATTTGATTTCTGTGAAAGACCTACCGTGGTTCAAATTTCAACCGTAAAACCTACGAATTTTGTGATCTTGGGCAAATTATTTTATATCTCTTCATCTTCCTTTACCTCACCTATTCAGGGGGGATAACAGTGTTTGACATCACTAGTGTCTTGAGATATCATGAGGTTTATATTGCTACACACATCTACAATGCTCCAGATCACTCACAGGAGCCAAAGGTCCTCAGATTATCTATTCTTTCTCCATTCCCATTTTCTCCTCTCCAAATCTTTCAATACCATGCACAATCTTTTTTATTTATTTTTTGTTTATTTACAAACCTGCCTTACAGGTCATTAATATTAATGGTATTCAAGATGAATGGAGATGGTGAGACAGCAAGGAAATGGTGTCCTAGATCCCGATAACTATAGTGAGTCCACACCCATCCTTGGCCTCCCCCTGACCCCCAAATATGAAGCTTCAGAGGAGAGATGTCTTCAGCATAAGGCCATAAAAACAATAATGTATTTCTAGCCAGAGTTTGTGCTCCAAAATGAAATGAAAGCTCCTCAACTGGAGCCTCTGATGAAACCTTTTGTTCAAAACAACCAACAACTACCAAACAAACACACACACACACAAAAAAACCACAAATCACCACCACAGACCTCTTTCCTCTTTTCATTTAGTTCCACTTAAGAATCTCTGCTCACGGTTCTTACTAGCTCACTGTTAATCACCAGGCAAAGAAAAGTGTTTTAAATAGGTTTGCTATAACATCTACAGCAACAACTGAGAAGTCTGGACATTATTTTACCCATTTAAGTCCCATGCACAGAAAAGCCAAATAATCCCCTTGTGACTCCAGCCCTTTGATATTTTAATTAAAGTTTCACTCTAACATTGTGACAAAATAAAACATGCAACCCTTGTCCTGCCTCCCTGTGAGGGGAGGAGAAATGAGCTGAGGACTTGGGGAAGGTAAAAAGGTGTGGGAAGCAGAGAAGATCTTTGAGCTCCTTCTGGAGGCCAAATAGCACTTTAATCACATTGCAGAGATGATAACCTCCAATAAGGACTCACCTTTGCTTCAGGTTCCAGGACAAGGTCAGAAATGAAAGGCTTTTATTTTCTCACTAGGAAAAGTGTGATCTTTGCACCATCACTGGCGTCCTCTGGGAGTTTAAGAGGAATGCAAACTCACAGTCTGTTGGCCACAATCTCAGAAAGTCCCCAGGTGTGATTCAAAACTGGTCCTGTACTTGGAGGACAACAAGGCTTGCCTTGGCCACTCACTGCAAATGAATAGATCCCAGAACCTGTCCACGAGAATTTTAAAAGCTTATTTGTAATCTTGAATAGTCCTTTGACCCGTGAAACATCCAGATGATCTCAATACACACTGCTCTCTCAGGTTGCATCCTTAAAGTGGCTCCAGCTGTGGGGCACATGGGCAGCAGGTACAGTTAAAGAGAGGAGCTTCTAATTGCCTGGAGTCAGCTTGCGGGTCAAATCACAATCACGGGCTCCCTCCATCACCTAGTGCAATACAGGCTGACCTCAGACCTAGTAAATCAGGAACTCAGAGCACCCAGCAGGATTCTGGGTGTTAACAAAGTTTTCAGATGATTGATTTACTCATTCAATTTTAAAAAGCCACTGTTTTATTTTTACAAGATTTACATTGTAAAGTTTAAATTCTTCACCAGTGAAGACAGATAAATAATATCCAACCAGGATTCCTTGCAAAAGCTAAAAACAGGTTGAAAGCCTGGCCATCTAAAGCCAGTTCTCAAAATATGGATCCTGGGCAAGCAGAACCAGCAGCACCTGAAAGCAGATTCCTTCTCCTACATTAGAGCTATTAAATCAGAAACGCTGGGAGTGGGGTCTGGCAGCATAGGTTTATCAAGCCAGGCAGACAGGTGAGAAGTTAGGATCCAGTGGTCCCAGATTGTGAGAGGAATCCCAGATTGGAGAGGGTACAGGCTGGGCTTATGGGACCACCTCCACTTCCCCTGTTCACAAATTTTGTGCACCAGGCCTCTATTTTTAGTATAACACTGTAAGAACCAGATCAAAGGACAATTGGGAAAAACTGTTTCTGGTTTTGTTGACTCACAATGCAAACAGCCATTTCTATGGCAACTTTATGCTCAGCTGCTTGTAATAGGGGTGGCCTGAAACCTGATTGATAGAGCATCTGACTTTATCTGAAAAATAATCATATTATCTTAAAATTTAGAACACATATACTTATGTAAACAGGGGGTTAAGTTTCTTATATATGAATAGAGGGTTAAGTTTTTCTTAAAGTTTTCTTATAAAGTGATTGGGGAGGTGACTCAGCTGTGAATCCGGCAAGCAGAACCAGTAAACATGGTCAAACGACCCATCAGGAGTCAAAACATCATCTCATCAACATCATTTCATCACCTGATGACAAATTACAACAGCTGACATCTGCAGACCCCCAAGACTGCACATAGCTGCATTGCCATTCCCCTTTATAATCCTGTTCCCTGAACCTTGATGGAAGGCAGGAGTTGATGCTTGTAAGCTTCCAGTCTTCTTGATTAGCTAGTCTTCTCAATAGACACCTACTATGATTCAACCTTGCCTTCATTATTGAACACAGAAACAGGCAACCCCATCCCCAAAATGAGCTTTCCCAGTAACATTTGGACTCTGTGATGGGTTGCTGCTACATCCTCCTAAACTTCTCTCCATACAGAGATCTGTCCGCAACACCCAAAGGCTGACAAAAAATAAATTATAATTGATCACCTTTTTTAACAATATTTAGTAGTTCCCAAATAGTTTTCTGTTGTGTTTTTGTAGTTTTCGTCCCTATATTTTATCTCTATATATAAAAGCCTAAGTGACTATTCAACCGGTAGCTATGATGTGCACTGACCACCAGGGGGCAGACACTCAACGTACAGACATGGAAACATGGAACAGACTGATGAAACTTAAAGGGAAGGGAAGAGGGAGGAGGGTGGGAAGAGATTAACCAAAGGTCTTATAAGCATACTAGAAGCACAGTGGTGGTTCCTCAGCCTGGCCTGCAGGGATCAGGCCAAAACCAGCAGTCCAACATCCCCTGAGGTTTCCTGGATTGTGAGAGGGCACATGCCAGGCTGAGAGACTCAACCAGTACATGAATTCATGCACCAGGCCTCTAGTTGGTAAATAAATAATAAAAACCTATAGGATTAGAATCACAGTAGCCTATGGATTTTTATGAGTCTAACCAGTACAGATTTTAAGTTTCTGCTTTGGAAGCACTATTTTTTTAATGTGTTAATCCTCATGCCCCATTTTTATAACCTGGTGGCCTTCACATATTTGGCTTGCCTACCCATTAAAATAACTGAATACGATACAAATATTTGCATTGCCTTCTTCCACATTTTGCATTGACATCTAAAATGTTTTGCCATAGTTGTAATAGGTGTTGTTTTTAACTTGTCAATTTTGACATTTTAAAATAATACATTCTATTTTTCTTTAAATATTTTCAGTGGAGTCTAGATATCATTACTATGCCTGCTGTCACATTTAAAAATACATCAAAAACTCATCAAGATTAGGAAATTTTACATATTTTCATTTTTCTATTTCCATATGCTATACTCACCACATATGTCTGTATGCATACATGTGTAATTTATGTTGGAAAGCCTATTACTGATCACCCTATCACATTCCTATACAAATTATAAACAGTATATAAATGGAAATTTAATTTTAAATTTTTGGGGGACTCTAAGTGCTATAAAATGGGTTTCAAATAAGTTATCAGAATATTAATATATAATTGTTCACAATATGAACATATGCCCAAATTTTCAATTAATGAATATTACACTTTAAAGTTAAGAGTTTTTTAAACATCGTAAAGATATGGATGCAGCTGCCTCCCATAACTGGTATTTTTTCATCCTCAATTCTATCATTTCTATGTCTGTTGGGTTTTACACCTGTAATATGCAAAAACCCAGTATCAGTCAGGAAGGACAAGGCTCTGGAGAGGTAATTAGCAACCTCAAAACTTCAGTGGCAAAAGGAATCAAGCAAACAAATTAAATTGTCTTTACCTCTCACTATGTACTCAGTGTATGTCAAGTGCGGGCTCTGGCCCATGCCTACTGAATCCAGGACTCAGGCCATTAGGGTAGCTGCTATCTTGAAAATACCTAATCACACTAGCAGAGGAAAAGATATTACAGCGGTTAAATACTGCAGCCCAAAAATGATATATGCCACTTTGACTCCCAAATCATTGGCAAGACATGCAATCATACTCTGTGCTTGAAAGGTGGAACTCCAGCAATTCTTGGTGAGTTGCTAAATATTTGGTTCATTCCACCTTTTAGAAGCAAAATACTCTCATACTCTTCTAAAGCAGACTACCCAGAATTATAATTATTAGGTGTGGGATGAATAAGAAGTGCGCCCTTCTTTTAGAAATTGGAAAATATTTGAATATGAAAGGAAAAAAATCAGGAAAGTAAAACTAAATGAGACTTGAATTGTAGCAGGTGAGTAGTAAGAAGAGAAAAGTTTGCACTTTGAGGATCTGGCAGTGGATTCCCTTAAAATTCCCGATGTCCCGGCACCTTCAGATAGTCTTCAGAGATCCCTCAAACACACATAGCAAATCTGATGATCATTGCTTCTAGTCCAACAGCCAAGAAACAATGGTCTGCTAATTTAAGACCAGATGATATTATGTTTTTATCTTTGAAAAAAAAACAACAAATTTTAGAAGAATTAAATAATTTTTGCAGACTCATGATTAGTGACCTACAAAATTGGCATAGCCAAAAAATGATATTAACATAATTGTTATCCTCTGTGCATTTGAAAGAGAGAGACAGAAAGAAAAAACCACCCCATCAGCCCAAAGCCCCTCACCCCAGCCAGTTTCACCCCCAAAAGGCCCCCCCCACTTCAATCAGGGGAAGGGCTGCCTGGCCAACCACTCATAGTCCTTTCCCCAGGCCACTGGCCTCCTGATTGGCCCCACACTCCAATTAGGGGTGGGGCCAGCTGGCCCACCACCCACAGCACCTCCCCATGGCTAGCCTCAACCCCAATCGGGGGCAGGGTCTGATGGCCAATTGTCCACGGCCCCTCACCACAGCCAGCCTGGCCTTGATTGAGCCCCAGTGAGGGCTGGCTGGCTGGCCAACCTCCCACCATCTCCTCCATCCCACCGGCCATTCCAATGCACCAATTGGGACTAGGCCGGCCAGACCCCACCCATGCACAACTTTGTGCACTGGGCCTCTAGTGTATATATAATTTTGGTTGTTTATCTCATAATTCCAGATCCATTCCTTAGTAAAATGACTTTCTTTATCAACTGTATCATGTGTGTCTGACCACAAAAAAAAGTCAGCAATCCCAAGGCGAGTAACTGTATTAAGATGTTGCAACTCTATCGTTATAATACAAACCAAACTTTTTCTCCAGATCTATTCTGATATAGAAAGACATGTGAAAAAAATGGTAGCATTAAAAAAAAACAAAAAAAACAAGCCTCTCTTGAATTATTTGTGTTCTTATTAGTATGGATTATGAGTAACACATACACACTTGTCCGTTCCTCCATTTTCTCCTTGCATGATTGGGAAAACAACACATGCCTCCAGACTAAGCTTTAGGGCAATGACTTACTGCTGTGATATAAAGCATTCATAATTGTTTCCTTGAGAGTTTCAAGACCCTGGCTTCCAAGGTCATCTATTATCTGCTCTGTGCCACCTGACCATTTATCTAGCACATTAGGATCATCATTTCAAAGAACTGACCTTGCATGTTGCTGATACAACTGCATATGAAAAAGTGGAATATTTGTTAAGGATTAGTAAGTCACAGTAGAACTGTAGGAAAATAGTAACTGTTTCTAAAAACTGATTGTTTATTTGCTTGTAAGTTTCTATAGTTCAAGTTTTAGAATAAACTGACAAGATTTGACAGATGCAAAACTGCTAGAAACTTTTATTACTAGGTAAAGAGGAATCATTTTTCTTTTTGTTCCAGAAAAATATGTTCCACATAGGGGGAAAAATGAGTTCATTTCAACCTAAAAAATCAATGGTCAAAAAAAAAAAGAAGTAAGAAAAATTCAATGGGCCATATTTCATATAGGAAAATGATACCACTGATATATTGTCAATAAGACATGCTCCTTGAACTTCTTTCTACAGGAGAGAAAGTTTTCACTAAATTACCTACAGTTACTCATTTGGATTTGGTTTCTTCTTCTTTGGACTAAAGACACCCTGAACTGGCAACCATCTTCTCTCTATGAAAACTAATTCATTTAGCTTCATTAAATCTAATCTCTAACCCAATGATTTTCAAATAGTGTGCCATGACACTCTGGTTTGCAGCAGGAGGCACACTAGTGGGATGCAAGATATTTTAAAACATTCAATACCTGACTATTTAGTCAGAGGCATTGACCTCTTTTTCCTGAGAGTGTCAAACATAAAATGACAACAGCCAACACAATAGTGGTCTGGTGTGAATGCATCAAAATTATACCTATATTTTTGTCATATTTGTACAGAGAAACAGTTTTTGGCATGATGCAGAATTTTAGTAATTCATTTATGTATGACATCAGATGAAAATTGCTGCTCTAATATATTGCTTCTCTATGACTTATTAAATGCCCCACCTTTTCCAAGTTACCTTCCATGGATATAAAGTCTACTCCTATCTTATTAATTCATTTCCTTGTGGTGGTAGGACTGAGGTGCCCCTTTCATTCATACCTGTTCATTAGTGATCATTCTCTGCATCTAGAGACTTTCCTTCCCCTTTTCCTATGATCATTTCTCTGGTTCACAACTTCCAACTTCAAATCCATTGGTGGTGGGTGGAATTTTTTTCACACTTTGTATTGTTTTAAACTCCACTGTGCCTTCTCTTTTATATCTACAGTGGGAAAAGCTCTTTGCTTTCATGGATTCATGTAATTATTTTAGATCTATGCTTAATCACATTTGCCAAGTCCCTTTACTACCTAAAAACATATCCTCAGGTTCTAGTGGTTAGAGTGTAAACATCTTAGATGGGTCAATCTGTCTATCAAAGCCCTTAAAATTGAAAATCATAGAGCCTCACTCCAAAACTTATAATCATGTAACTAAAATATAACCATGTAACTAAAAGCAATTCCTGCATGTATCCTATAAATATAATATTTCAATGAGTTAACCAATTACAAACACCCACAAAATCTAGAAGCCAAGACCAGTTATGACTATTCCAATAGGCTCTGTCAATGCTCTTAAATAATATAATGTTTAAAATAAAATCATTGTTCCTCTAACTCAAGATATCACAAAAGGTAGATCAATACAATAGAAAAACATAATGTGACCTTGTGAAAAGAGTTGGAAAAATAAGAGAGAGAGTGAAATGACAAGATAATTACTTGTGAAAAGTTTCTATTAACTTAAAAATCAAGTAGGGCAAAACTCTCATCAAGAGGTCATATTTGCTATTTCAGTTAACATTTGGACATTTGTCATGGAATATTAACAAATTGCTGTTATATAAAGACATTTCATTTACTTAGTGAAGAAAAAAATTACCACTTTATTTGTTCCAATGAAGGTTTTGATTTCCTTGAGATTTTCAGGTATAATCTGATATACTCTGAAATAATGTTTTGCACCAACTCTTCACTATTTATATGTTCTTTTATGATGTAATTGCTTTGAGTGCCTTCAGAATGTTATATGAAAGTTTTAGATATTTTCTTGTTCTTATTTTTAATGGTATAAAGTATAATATTTCTTCACTAAATATAATGGTTGGGTAGACAAATTATTCTTGGAATTTTCATTGGGTTTCTGTAAACTTTATCAAATGAATTTTGGAACTTCTTGAGAAGATACTATGTTTTTTCTCCTTAGGCACATTAACATGACAAATTATATTAATAGAGTTCTCTTTTGCTAATTGAAATTAAAATCTCCTTCGTCATGGTATATTAGAGTGATTAATTTATTTGACAATATTTTATTTACTATTTTTGCACATATCTTTTAGACTTAATTTTTTAACTTCTATTTTAGCAGAATTTGTGATTATTTTATCCAGCTCATTTACTATCTAAATTTTACTTAAATATTTTTAGAAACTAAGACTACTTCTTACTTTTTATAATGTCTGAAGAAGTTTGATCACATTGCATATTATTTTAAGGTAATCCTAGCCCTGACTGGGTGGCTCAGTTGGTTGGAACATCATCCCATACATTTATTGTTCATGTAGTGAAAGAGCTTTGTTATACTCACTTAATGTAGATGATTGTCATATGCCTTCTGTGAATATACAAATTATAATCTTCTTTTCATGATGCTGAATTATTACATGGTTACTTGAGAGAGAACTCTAAAACTTGTATGGCTTTAGGTGAGATATTAATGTTTCATGATTCCCAGGTAAATTTGACAATAATAATTCTTAAAGGATTGAATAAAATAATGTATGTAAAGCATGCAGCATGCTGTCTGATGCATAGGAATTGCTCAATAAATAACAGAAATTGTTATTCCGTGGGCTTATTATATGTAAATAACATTCATTTCTGTTTTCTTGCTCTTGGTATTTTTGTTTATTTCAATTTCTATTTTTTGATAATTTGAATGGGAAACTAAGAGGAAGAAAGGTAAAATTTATGGTCTAGCTAGCCATTTAGAAATAGAAACCGTGACTCTATACATTTTGAACACATTAAGTCTACATTTATTAATTACTAGGGGCCTGGTGCACAAAAAATTGTGCACTTGGGGTGTCCCTCAGCCCGGCCTGTGCCCTCTCGCAGTCTGGGACCCCTCAGGGGATGTCCACCTGCTGGCGTGCCTGGCCAGCCTGGGTGAGGGGCTGGTGGCTGTTTGCAGGCTGGCCAAGCCCCCCAGTGTGAACCCTCACCCCATTGGGGTGTGGCCAGCCTGGGTGAGGGGTTGAGGGCTGTTTTCAGGCTCCCCACAGCCCCTTCAGGTTTTGGGTTTCTACTGGGGTGCCTGAGCAGCCTGGGTGCGGGGCTGAGGGCCATTTTCAGGCTTTCAGGCTGCCCACAGCTGCTGGAAACTGATTGTTTTCACCAACCTTGGTTGCTCTGAAAGGGCAGAGCTATGCACCCATTAAGTTGAAACATTGTTAAAGCAAACCCTTACTTGTTACTTACATGTAAATTCTTGCTGCCTGTTTATTGTCTGAATTTCCTGCCTAAGGATATGGTTGTTTTCTCAGAGACTCAATAAAAGGCTGGTGAGACCCAGGCATCAGTGGACAATCTACT
>PVJC01016111.1:0-16447 GCA_004026665.1 Murina feae
ACTCTGGAAAACCTGAGGGAGTTGAGATGACTAAGGAGCAAAGCAAAGGCAATCTCCCATCCTAAGAAGCTCTTAGGGAAGGCCTAGGCTTACTGAGTGAATCAGCAAGGAGAATGACTCACAATCTATCAATTTCCAAATGATACCTTAGTGAATTTGCATATGTTAAAGGTCACATGATATAACTTCATAGTATAACTACAGGGTTAGGCAAAGTAGGTTTACAGTTGTTTGTGTGGAAAATAATACAATAATCTATACTAATAAAAACCTAGGTGGCCCTCATGCCCTCAAGTCGTCATAAGATGGACACCCCCACATTGTCACAACATGGCCACCACAAGGGAGGGCAGTTGTGGGTGAACAAGCCTGCATGGGAGGAGAGTTAGGGGCAACCAGGCCAGCAGGGGAGAGTAGTTGGGATCAATCAAACCAGCAGAGGAGCAATTAGGCATTAATCAGGCTGGCAGGGAAGCAGTTAAGAGACTAGCAGGCAGAAACTCTTAGGAGTAATCAGGCAGGCAGGTGAGCGGTTAGGAGCCAGTGGTCCCAGATTGTGAGAGGGATGTAAACTGGCAGTTGGACATCCCCCGAGGGGTCCCAGATTGAAGAGGGTGCAAGATGGGCTGAGGGACACCCCCTTGCACAAATTTCATGCACCAGGCCTCTAGTCTACTCTAATAAAAGAGTAATATGGAAATTAACCATCTCTCTGAGAGGCCTAAGCCACGCCCACCAGCCAATCAGAGAGGCTGTATGCAAATTAACCAATATCCCAGAGCTGTGTGTCAGATGTCACATACAACATGCAAGTCTTTTGGATGGAGGCCGGCAGCCACAGAGTGAGCAGCAGCGAGTGCAGTGGAGGCGGGGTGGGCGGCGGCTCCGGCAGCGCATGTGGCCCATTGGGGTGCGGCATGAACCTGTGCGACCTGGACAAGGTCCCTAAGACCCTGGAGTTCTTCGAGCTGCTGCAGCCAGACTACAGGGCCGGCTCCGAGGAGGGCATCTTGCTCCCCATGGAGCCTCTGGATGGGTTCCCTTGTCCACTGCCTGAAGGGGGTGTGGCCAGCCTGAAAACGTCCTTCAGCCCTTCACCCACGCTGGCCACACCCTCATGGGGTGAAGGTCCCCACCGGGGGGCTTGGCCAGCCTACAAACAGCCATCAGCCCGTCACCCAGGCTGACCAAACACGTCAGCAGGTGGACATCCCCCGAGGGATCCCAGATTGCGAGAGGGCACAGGCTGGGCTGAGGGACCCCCCTGAGTGCACAAATTTTTGTGCACCAGGCCCCTAGTTAATAAATAATAATGCAAGAATATACCCTGCTTAGCATACCCACAACTGTAAACCCACTTTTGCCCCACCCTGTACATAACACAGATGTAACTTTACTGTCAACAGGCAAGCATACTGGACTTCCTGGGACTAGCCAAATTCAGATATTCTGCTCAGCTGCAGCATATGTGATAAATTATAGGTTTCAATAACTACAGTCATTCCAGAAAATAATACAAACTCTTGGAAGTTAATTCATCTGCCTTTTCTGACTAGCATAGGAAATGACATAGTACCTTTATGTATATACATACACAGACCTATCTTGTTTCCTATTAAAAAGATCTATTTCTATGGCCAGATGTAATATAATATTATTTTTGACAATTAAATAACAGATATTCTTTTCAAGTTGCTTTAAGACATTTCTTTTTCTTTCCTTCTTTCTTTTTTTTCACATCTGAATATTTTGCTGGTCCTTGAAAGTAGTTATTAATTTTTGAAGTCAACTCCTAACTTGTCGTAATCATAGCCCCTGGAAAGGAAACCAAGGTGGCCTGACTTGCACCAAAATCCACTCTATAATAAATGATGTTATTTAGCAGACACTTTATTTTTTACATGTACAATCTGTTTCATCTCACAAATTTTCAGAGACCAGGGTCTTTTTCCTTTACTTTCTAAGAATGGCAAATTTAGAGCCTTTAATATACTCTAAAAATAAATAAAGCTATATCTACAGGTCAGGAACTGCTTCTCTAACTAAATGATAGAACCCAAAGTAAGAAACATACATGTTTCAGTCAACTAGGAAAGGGTGGTCCATCTTACCCCATGGAAATACAAGACCAGAGGCCATACTTGACTGCCCCCATGGTTCCAGTTTGAGGCATTTATCTCTCTCATATTATAACACATACTTATCAGACCCCTTGGGAATCCTAAGTCTGTAGACCATGATCTTTCTAACGCAGACTTTTTTGTGTGAGTTTTTATTTTAAGCAGGAGTTGTAGGGCTCTCGCATTATTATGGAACTTCTGAGTTGAATGTGAGAGGCCAATGCAGATACCAAAAACGGTCAGGTGATGACAGCAGCGCTCACTGTTGGTCCCCTCTCCTTAGCTCAGCTGCCCCTACCTCTCCTGTCCCAGACAACCACATCCAAGTCACTGCATCCTTCCCTGTTGGCACAGCTTTCCTTCCACACAAAATAAAGGTGGCTCACCCTTCCACACTCCCCTCCCACCACAGGCAGTGAACCCAACAAGTTTCTATCAAGGGCCTGCTCTGGAAACACCCCGGGTAACTGGCTCCTGAATCCTGACCATCTTTCTGAGAGATGATGATATTGGGGCACTGAGAACATAATTCAATTGGTCATAAGACATTTATTGAGCACTTACAATGTGCTACGCATTGCACTAACACTTTATATTAAGTAGCTCATTTAGTCCTTACTATAAAGTAGAAATAAATATTATCCCCAAATTATAGACAAGGAAACTAGGTCAACAACAGTTTACAGAATCTGCTCAAAGCTCCCACAGCCAGTACAGAGTGGGACCAGGACATGAACTGTGACATCTGACTCTGAAGCTGGTATAAGGTATCCTCACTTCAGAACCTTCTGGGAAACCCTACTCTCAGACACACAGGGCAAACTCCAGGCAGAATTCCAGAGGCAAATTCCCAGCCGCTGGCTTAGCTGGTGAGAGAAATAGCGACCACTGGTATCAACAGAGTGAAAGTGAGGCAATGGGAACAGCAGCAAACAGCAAAGGAGGGAGGAATGTTTGCTGAGGACCTTCTGAGTGACTCAGTCTTGTGAGGTATGTACTACTCATTCTCTTGGGATTTGTATGTTTGATGTATAGGCCCTGACAAAACACTATGGGAAAAAATTCTTTGTAAGAGGCTCTTAGCTGAAATTGTTGTAATGTACCCCGCAAATCACACAAGGACACCTCAAGAAGTCGAATTAGGAGTCACGTTTATTGCAAATACGGGACTACGAGGGGGCAATGCACCTCAAATCTAGCAGTGATAATATGGCCACAACACCAGAATTATATAGGCAAAAATCACAAAGGTATCGATTACATCTTTGGGTCTGGAATGAGGAACGTGGTTTGCACAAAGCAGTTACAGAAGCAGAATTGAGCATGTTAGTTAAATTATAGTTTTGGGCCTCCAGACCACTGAGTTGACAGAAACACATTATCTGGAGCCATTGAGGCAGTTTAGAGTAATTGTGCAGTCCTGGTCCTGGGACCACTGAGTCAACCAGAACGCGTTATCTGTAACCACTGAGCCAACTTAGGATAATTGTGCTGTCCTGGTTCCCAGGTCAGAAGAATGTGCTTTCTAAAACCAGTATGACCACATCCAATGGGGTATTGAAATTACAATCAATAGGGTACTCAATCGAATGGGATGATTTATATAATTCAGAAGCCAAACAGCAGGCTTAAAGTTAAACTACAGTTTCTACCTGAGATGATTGCTACCATACTTCAAAATCCTCTCAGAAATCTTAAGAAGTAGAATCTTGGAAGCAGATGATGTCCTAGGTACTCAAATAAAAGTGGCTTTATGATAGGTGTTACTTTTCTTATTTGATAAGGATGCTAACAGCAGATGATTCTGAAGGTGCAAGGGTTTATAACAGAGCTAAGGAGCAAAAATTTCTGTCCCCCGGCTGGACCACACTCAGTGTGTGAGCACTGTTTTCCCTTTAAAAGATAAAAAATATTATACCTTTTCTATATGCCTCTTGAACAGAGAATCTATGGAAACATTTTATTATTTTAATGTCTGAGCCACCATCTTTTTTTTTAATATGTCTATTTATATCAGAGAGGAAGGGAGAGTGAGAGAGAGAAACATCAATGATGAGAATAATTGATCAGCTGCCTCCTGCACGCCTCACACTGGAGATCAAGCCCACAACCCGGGTATATGCCCTTGACCAGACTCAAACCTGGGACCCTTCAGTCCGC
Organism: Murina feae; assembly: GCA_004026665.1. Taxonomy (NCBI): domain Eukaryota; kingdom Metazoa; phylum Chordata; class Mammalia; order Chiroptera; family Vespertilionidae; genus Murina; species Murina feae. The sequence goes on from PVJC01016111.1 coordinate 4,281, forward strand.
AGGCCAACAATCTATCCACTGAACTGAACTTGCCAGGGTTAAGTCACCATTTTAATAACATAAAACACACCTTCAAGCCCAATGTAAGTGAAAAATACCTCTCAAGATCTCCATTAATTGATTCATCAAACTTTATTGATTTATAGCTGATGTGAGCTAGGTACTGGGATGGGGATTAAGAGAAAAATAGACAACAAATTGCACTCTCCAGGAGACACACAAAGAAACAGCTCATCTCAGATCACCTCACCATGTACTGCAAGTGAGGGAAGAACAGAGGGTGGGAGCCCTGGAGGAGCAGGTGACCGCCTAAGGGCACTGGGAAGGCTTCAAAGAAAGCATTCCATCAAGTTTGAAAGCTATGCTAACATTTGCCAAGTGAAGTAAACCACTTTTTTCAGAGTAGAAGCAATGGGTGTATGGCAGAGAGAAGTTCTGGAAATTATAAATTGCTTTAGATGTTCAACTGAAGCCAACAGTCTAAGAATGACATAGTTAGCATCAAATTTTAGGAAGAAAACATGCAACAGTGTGAAGACAACTGTGTACAAGGAAGTGATCAGAGAGGAGGTAGCTGTGGTCATCACCAAGATGTGATCCAGGAACAGATCAGACCGAAGCAGGGAGGAATAAAGAGATGGGCATTTCATGGATTTCCAGTGTGAACATGACAGGATTTGTTAAATGATTAGAGGTGAAATGTTAGGAGGAAGTGCTATCAAGGGCAATTGACAAAGTTTCAGGCTAGATAGAAGATGATGCCACTCATAGATTAAAATAAAGATTCTGGCAGGAGCTGCTAAGCTCAGCACTGAAGTGTTGAGTTTGAGATCCTGAGAACCATCCTGGTCAAGATCAATCAGAGATGCAGAGCTCAAGCCTGCAACCAAAATCCATGAGCCAGATATAATGGAGGCCCCTCTGCTCATAGGAGTGGACCACAGGGAAAAGGAAAAGAAACAGGGCATCCAAGGAGAGAAGGAACAGGAAGTGAGAAACAGGACAAGATGAGAGAAGAGGAAAAGGAAATGTGAGGACAGTCTTTATGCCCTACCCTATGGGAAAGGCATAAAGCTACCTCAGGGCTTCCCACTCCTCTTTAGGCAAAGGTATAAAATAAGAGCCCAACAATTACAGAGGACAACTGGCAGCTGGCTAGGAAGAGGCAGGAAGAATGAGCAATAATGTACTTGCTACCTTTCCACAAAGTATTTAACAAAAAAAATTTTAAAGAGCTAAGCAGTTTGAAGTAATTTCATATAGGAAAAAATATGCCCTAAAAGAAATTACTTTATTAGATAACTAGTGGCCCAGTGCACAAAATTTGTGCACATTAAAAGGGGATTAATTAGAGAAAATATTTTAATATTGCTATTTGCCCTTTCTCTATAATAGAAGTGTCAGAGATTAAAGAAAATTAGTAAAACATACATGAAAATCTTTCTCCTGTCAGAGTCTGGGGTGCACCATGGAACCCAGAGTCAAGTCTTCAACCACCCACGTGCACCTCAAAATCACTTGAGACCCAAACCTGGTCGTCCCCCCTTCATTGGGCTAGATCCAGACCCGGCCAGTCCCACCCTTTCAAGCCCTGCCAGGTGGGGGGGTGCAGCCTCAGGTCCCCTGGGTTACAAGGCAGAGGGGCACAGCCTGAGGTCCCCCATCAAGCCCTGCTGGGTGAAGGGAGTGGCCTGTGATCCCCCAGCCTGGCGCCGGAGCAGGGGGCACAGCCTGAGGTCCCCTAGCCTGGTGCTGGGGTGGGGGGCATGGCCTGAGGTCCCCTGGCCCAGCACCAGGGAGGAGGGCACACCTTGAGGGCCCCCGTCAAATCCCACTGGGTGGGGGGCACAGCCTCAGGTCCTCTGGCCTGAGGCCAGGGCGGGGGGCATGGCCTGAGGTCCCCCAGCCTGGCACCAGGGAAGAGGGTACAGCCTGAGTTCCTCTGGCCTGGTGCCAGGGCCGGGGGAGCAGCCTGAGGTCTCCTGTCAAGCCCTGCGAGTGGAAGGCATGACCTAAGGTCCCCTGTCAAGCCCCATGCAGGAGGTGGGTGGGCGCTCAGCCTCAGGTCCCTGCTGATTGCTCCTTAAGGCTCGTTATGGGAACTTAGCCTCAGCTGTGGGTGCAAATTGACCGGAGTGACGGTCAATTTGCATATTCCCTCTTTATTATATAGGATTATTAGTTTCAGTTATCTGGAAAATTCATTTAGGTGAAACATAGCATTTCTGAGAATTGGGGTCAAGATAAAAGAATTATTTCCATTTATAAATATTCATCTTTACCAGTCATTTGACATGAAAACAGTGCCCTAAAAAGAAGTAGCCAGTTTGAGTCATCTTAATAGCTTTTAATACTAGGAACTGAACGAGACCAATTTGAAAGTCACTTTGATGTGGAGCCTAATAAGACAATGCACATGAGGATAATCAATAAATGTTATTTTCTGGTGATGATTAGGCTGGTCCCTCTTCCCTAGCAGGCACCCAATCTTCAACCACTTTCCTCTTTTCCAGGCACAAGCTCCCACGACTTCAAAGGACACTTTAAAAACTGGATGAAAGCAAAGACCCTATATTGACTTCAAAGGGAATGCTGAAACACAGAAGATATTTCATAGGGGAGGGGACAAAGATGGAAATTTTGTTCCTCTTATTATTTCATGCTTAATGAATACCATCAGCATTCCCTGTGTACTCAGCCAAAAGTGTGTTTTCTTCCCTTTGCTACACTTTCCATTTTAATGACATCATAATAGTTGTTCATTATAAATATACTAGAGGTCCAGTGCACAAAAATTTGTGCACTCAGAGGGGAGGGGCATCTCTCAGCCCAGCCTGTGCCCTCTTGCAGTCTGGGACACCTCGGGGGAGATGTCCACCTGCTGGCATGCCTGGCCAGCCTGAGTGAGGGGCTGAGGGCCATTTTCAGGCTGCCCACAGCCCCTTCAGGGTTCGTGCACTGGGGGGTGGAAGGGCTGGTGAGTGCAAGCCTGGATGTTTCCCACCAGAGGGCCCACGATCACACACGCCTGGTGGGCCCCCACCGCTGAGGGGACACACCTGGCACAGAGCTGGGTGGCAAGCCAGGGGCGGATGCTGGTGCAGGATCCCTCGGTGGGGCCCTGCTGCTGAGCAAACACACCCAGGGTGGAGCTGGGCAGTGGACTGGCTTGGGATTCTCTGCACTGTGCAGCAGACGCTCCCGCACACCTTGTGGAGGCCCCTGGGGGGCAGATAAAGGTAGCAGACCCTGGACGGGTGCTCCCGCATGCCCCCAAGGAGGCCCCCAGGGTGGAGCCAGGCAGCTGACCCAGGACGAGCACTCCTGGACGCCCCAAGGAGGCCTCCGGGGGGCAAAGCCAGGCAGCAGACCCAGGACGACTGCTCCTGCACACCCCACAGAGGCCCCCAGGGGGCGGAGCCAGGCAGCAGACCCCGGAGAGGCACTCCTGTAAGCCCCGTGGAGGACCCGCTCTCCCGCACACCTGGTGGAGGCCCCTGGGGGGTGGAGGCAGGCAGTGGACCCAGGATGGGTGCTCCTGGATGCCCCGAGGAGCCCCAGGCCGGACCCCCCCACACACTGAGCTGACACACCTGGCACAGCTATGCTGGCCACGGAGGCTCCCAGTGCAGAGCCGCCCTGCCAGCCTTCATCTTGGCTGGGTTAATTTGCATACAGCCACTCTGATTGGCTGGTGGGCATGGCCATGAGCAGAGGCTCAGCCAGCCTAGGCAGGCAGTTGCAACAGAAGCCTTTGGTTTGCTCTAGCTCCATAGCTGCCGAGCTTCCATCTTGGCTGGGTTAATTTGCATACAGCCGCTCTGATTGGCTGGTGGGCGTGGTTGTGAGCAGAGGCTCAGCTAGCCTAGGCAGGCAGTTGCAACAGAAGCCTCTGGTTTTCTCTAGCTCCATGGCTGCCGGCCTCCATCTTGGCTGGGCTAATTTGCATACAGCCACTCTGGTTGGCTGGAAGGCATGGCTTGACTGATGGGCGTGGTTTAGGTGTCTCGGGTAACAGTCAATTTGCGTATTACTCTTTTATTATATTAGATATACATATATGTGTGTGTGTGTGTGTGTGTGTGTGTATATAATGCTTCTTTAAGATATTTCAGTATTAATACATTGGTACTAAGTGTTAGTTTGCTCCTTATTTATGTGGTGGCCATAACAATACAGGTTTGTCACACCTCACAGAATATTGCCATTTTAATTGCATGCTATAATGTCTCTTTGGAAAAACTATAAGAATTATTCTTTTTTTTCAAATTATAAGAATAAGTTTAGAAAGTTACAGAAGTAGAAGTGAGCCAGCAGGGCTGTGCAGACTCAGGAAACAAGTTACAGAGGCAGAAGGGCCCTTGGAGTTCTAGAGAGAGAAAGGTAAACGGAACAGGCCTGGAGGGAAGGCCAGGGTGGAGGGAAAAGTGCAGGCCTGATCCACAGAGGGAGAGCCCACCAAGAATTATTCTTGATAGTATATGATAGTATAATGTTCTTTTATTGTACACAGCCAGATCTGATGCTTAAGACTTTCTTCCTCTCCCACACTACAAATTATCCTATATAACAAAAGCCTAATATGCAAATTGTTCCCTTGACCAGGAGTTCGACCACTTGTTATGACATACCCTAACCACCAGGGGGCAGTATGGAACATAGCAGGCATTAGTAACACATCACTGGCAGTGGACAGCAGTAGAGGCACTGCAGGCCCCAATGAGAGTAGGACTGCAGTGGGATGGTGGAGCAGGTGAGTGGGCAGTGCCAGGCCAAGGTGGGTGTGAACCGCTGGTCACCAGGCAGGGGGCTGATTGCCCTGCTGATCTAATCGTAGGGTGACCAGCGGTGGCAACAGGGGGCAGGGCCACTGCCCAGCTCCCTCAGCCTGGGAGCTAGGCAACAGCAGTGGGGCAATCAACAGAGTGATCGGGCCCTGCAGACTGTGACCAGTGGAAGCAGTGGAGGAGCAGGAGACCAGGGGAAGGGAGGGAGTGCTCAGCCAGTGATTGACAGCCACTAGGGACCCTACCAGTGCATGAATTTCATGCACTGGGTCTCTAGACTAATCTAATAAAAGAGTAATATGCAAATTGACCCCACTCCATTACACCTAAGCCATGCCCACCAGCCAAACCATGCCCACCAGCCAATCAGAGTGACTGTATGCAAATTAACCCAACCAAGATGGCAGCCGGCAGCCACGGAGCTAGAGCAAACAGGAGGCTTCTGTTGCACCAGCAATGGAGGAAACTGCCTGCCTAGGCCGCTCAAGGCAACAAAGTTTCAATTATAGAAGCCATGGAGCTGAAGCAAACAGGAGGCTTCATTTCAGTTTCACCAGCGATCAAGGAAACTGCCTGTCTAGGCAGGCTCTGGCCTCTGCTCAAGGCAACAAAGTTTTAATTATAGAAGATAAATAAACCTCAGAAACCTGATTCCAGCCAGCCTCGCTGGGACGTTGGGTCAATGGGAGCTGTGGGCAGCCTGCAAACAGCCATCAGCCCCTCACCCAGGCTGGCCAGGCACCCCAGGGGGGGGACACCCACCTTGAAGGGGCTGTGGCCAGCCTGCAAACAGCCATCAGCCCTTCACCCAGGCTGGCCAGGCACCCCAGTGGGAACCCCACCCTGATCTGGGACACCCTTCAGGGCAAATCAGCCGGCCCCAACCATGCACCAGGCCTCTATCCTATATAATCCTATATAATAAAAGGATAATATGCAAATTGACCCTAACAGCAGAATGACTGGGAATGAATGGTCACTATGACACACACTGACCACCAGGGGGCAGATGCTTAATGTAGGAGCTGCCCCAGGAGGTCAGGGCACTCCCACAGGGAGGGCTCTGCTCAGCCACAAGCCAGGCTGACAGCTGCCAGTACAGCGGTGGTGGTGGGAGCCTCTCCTGACTCTTCAGCAGCGCTAAGGATGTCTGACTGCAGCTTAGGCCTGCTCCCCATTGGCAAGTGGACATCCCCTAAGGGCTCCCAGGCTGCCAGAGGGATGTCTGACTGCCAGCTTAGGCCCGATCGCCTGGGGAGTGGGCCTAAGTCAGCAGGTGGACATCCCGCAAGGGATCCCAGTCTGTGAGAGGGCATAGGCCAGGCTGAGGAACCTCCCCCCACACACACAAGCACACAAATTTTTGTGTACCAGCCCTCTAGTTTAATATAAGTCTGGAATTTTCAGTAGAAGTGGTCATTGTGATTGCTGCCTCTCTGAATGAATTATCAATATACAATTACCACATAACATATGCAAATTCAAATAGTTCACTCTTCATGGCATTGAAGAGACTCTGAAAATGAAAAATATATATATGGCCCAAGTAGGATTCTCCTTTTCCATAAAAAACTTAGACTTTTTCTAAAATAATAATTATGATTAAATAAGTTTTGTGAGCTAATAAAACTCCTATAGAGCTCTCTAAACTCACAAGGATTCTGGTGTTCTGCTCTAGAGGTGAAACATCCAACTAACAAACAAAAGCTGAACTGCTGGTGGAATCAATGTGTAGGAGGAAAACAGCCCTTTTGCCCAAATACTCAGGCCTTTGCTGGGGATCTCCAGGCTCCTGTGACTGTGGTGCTTAGGACTAGTCTATCTCCCTCAGCATGACTCACACTGGCATATATATATGCCACACACACACATACACACACACACACACGCTTCTATTTGACTTGTCCATATGTGGGAGTTAAGAGTCACATGAAGCAGAAAAGAATGTGGGAGTCAGAGAAATATCTCGTCTCCCAGGGGAAAAACAGAGGATGACATAGTTGAATGTGTTATACAGTTTAAAGGATTGAAAGATCAGACACAGCATTACATTTAATTAAATTAAATATAAGGATTCACAAATGAAATAATAAAACAAAAGGGACTACTGACAACAGTAAGTCAGAATGAACATGAGAAATAATTGCATCAAACTAGTAAGAAACATTCAAAGGGTATAGACATGAACTGATTTGGCAAAAAAAAAAAAAAATCAAGTCTGACTTTGAATTATAGACAATACCAGACACTGCTCAATGAAAGTGATGTTTCTAAGACTTTACAGTATATTCTATGTGCAGTTAGGACAGAAATTACCAAAATGTTAATTTTCTTCCTCAGTTTACTCTTTAGCTGAACCCAAAAACAAACAGTTCAAATGGAAAAAAAACCCTGAAAACATAGGTTATCCTTATTATCAAATAAAAGCCTGGTTTGGGTCTAAATTTTTATTCACATTTTGAACTAGATAAGCCCTTTTAATAGAGAACATTTATTTGAAAGGAAAAGCACTCATTTCCCCTGTGTTTTTGCATTTTATTACCCACAAATAGATTCTGATGAAATATTATGTGTATGAGAGACACTGTGCTAGGCCTATGTAAGACACCAAATGAAACAGACAAGACTCCATTCTCCTGGAGCACAGGAGCGATGGTACATAGCACAAATAACAATATCACAGAAGAATGTATTCTACCGCCATGAGGAGTGAGAGGCAGATAAAGCCATATCTGTCTTACTTAAAACCACCTGAGGAAAAATAAAGTCATGTTTCACTTGGAGTGCTCAGAAACCAAGTTTTGAGAGAAGTTTATTTTCTATGAGGGAAAAGAGATGTGTCCCAAGGTCAAATAAGTTTAAATTAGTTTAGTGAATACTTGGTAGACAAAGTTAGAATAAGTTCTTTACTGCAGGATTTCCCAATACCTTTGATGGGCTTGCAAATTTAACTTGCAAGTTTCCAAGGAGAAGAGAGTTGGCAACATTTCTCAAACTTACTTGACCGCAGCACACTTTTTTTCACAGAGCATTTCATGTAACTAGTGACCCACAAAACATTCTTAATAGAGTTTGAGCTTATGTAAAGACCTGGAGCACTTCAAATTGACCAATATCAAGAAATTAGAAGACAAAGTGGAAAGGTAGGTTAGGGTTAAATCGAGGAAGGACTGTAACCTGCTGATTACTCTCTCCTGGAAATCCCCTCTTTCCTTAGCCACCATGATAAAGTAAATCTGAATAACTTCAATCCAAAAACTGGTTCTGCCACTTACTAACTACAAAACCTTCAGCAAATACGTGACTTTTCTGTCCCTGAGTTTCCTTATTTCCTTATCAATAAAATAGAGTTGGCATGCCCTAACCGGTTTGGCTCAGTGGATAGAGCGTCAGCTTAAGGACTCAAGGGTCCCAGGTTCGATTCCGGTCAAGGGCATATACCTTGGTTGCGGGCACATCCCTAGTAGGGACTGTGCAGGAGGCAGCTGATTGATGTTTCTCTCTCATTGATGTTTCTAATTCTCTCTCTCTCTCTCCCTTCCTCTCAGTAAAAAATCAATAAAATGTATATTTTAAAAAAAATAGAGTTGGCTCAACAAGTCCATGAATATAAACCGCTTATGATACCTAGCAAACACATAATAACTATCTATCTATCTATCTATCTATCTATCTATCTATCTATCTATCTATCTATCTTGGTTTCCTTTTTAGCCTTCTGACTGTTCTTCTCTATCTCCTTTATTATGTCAGCATTTTCTTCTTCTTGTTCCTTAAATATTGAGTTTCCCCAGAGTTCCCCTTGGCCCCCTTTTTCCTAAATGTTCTCCTTGAGAGATGGCTTCAACTTACCAGTCTGATGCATCCCATATTTACAATCCAAGCTCTGATATTTCTCCATAACTTCTCAGAACAGCTCCAAATACCACCTGAACATACCATCTGAAATGTCCTACAATTACCTTGAGCTCAACATGTCCTTAATTGTATTTACTATATCTTCTGTTCTACTTTCAAACCTCTTTTAGCCTTGTATTCCATTTACCATCATCAAACAGTTGTCCAGGCTAGAAAATCAATTTTTCACTTTTTATGCCCTCCACCACTCTTCCCTCCCTACATTGGTGAACTGATCCATTAAGTCCACTTCTGGATTATCTCTTGAATTAATTGGTACCTCTCCATTCCTACCACAAGCAATCATCACATTATTACCTCTCTCATTTAGATTGAAGAAGCTGGTTTCTAATTTGTTTTCCTCTCCCAACTGATCCTCCACACTATCATATTTCCTAAAATTGATCGTCACCAGACTGACATGGCTCAATGGTTAAACATTGATCTATGAATCAGGAGATCATGGTTTAATTCCTGGTCAGGGCACATGCCTAGGTTGCAGGCTCCATCTCCAGTGGGAGATGTGCAGGAGGCAGTCAATCAAGTCCTCTTATTATTGATGTTCTCTCTCTCTCTGCCTCTCCCTTCTTCTCTGAAATTAAAAAATAACTAAATAAATAAAATTGATAATCTTATTCTCATACTTTATAACCTATAAAAATTATAATCTAATCTAATAAAAGCGTAATATTAAAATTGACCATTTCTTCGGGACACCTAAGCCACACCCACCAGCCAATCAGAGTGGATGTATGCAAATTAACCCAGCCAAGATGGAAGCTGGCACTCACGGAGCTGAGTAAACAGGCAGCTTCTGTTGCAGCAGGAGTAAAACTGTTTGCCAGCCGCCTGGGCTTCTCTTGGCTCCAGGCAACAACATATTTGCAACATTGTCTCAATTATAGAAGCCACGAGCTGAAGCCAACAGAAGGCTTTGTTACCTGCCTAGGCCTCAGCTTAAAGGAACAGTGTATCAATTATAGATAAATAAACCCCAGAAACCGGCTTCCAGCCAGCCTTGCTGAGACATTGGGTCATTGGGAGCTGTGGGCAGCCTGAAAGCCTGAAAACAGCCCTCAGTCCATCACCCAGGCTGGCCACACCCCAATGGGGTGAGGGACTCCACTGGGAGGCTTGGCCAGCCTGCAAACAGCCATCGGCCCCTCACCCAGGCTGGCCAGGTACCCCAGTAGGGACCCAAAACCTGAAGGGACTGTGGGCAGCCTGAAAGGCTGAAAATGGCCCTCAGGCCCACACCCAGGCTAGCCACACCCCAATGGGGTGAGGGTCCACACTGGGGGTCTTAGACAGCCTGCAAACAGCCATCAGCCCCTCACCCAAACTGATCAGGCATGCCAGCAGGTGGACATCCCCAGAGGGGTCCCAGACTGCGAGAGGGCACAGGTCGGCCTGAGGGACCTCCCAAATGCACAAATTTTTGTGCACTGGGCCCCTACTCCTATATAATAAAAGTATAGTATGCAAATTGTCCCCTTGACCAGGAGGTCATCCAGGAGTTCAACCAGGGGGTGGGGCTGGCTGGGGGGAAGGGAGGGAGGCCCCAGGGAGGAAGTGCCTGGCCAGCAGCCAGCAGCCGGTAGGGACCCTGGGCCTCTAATCTTACATAAAATACCTTAAACAGTGAGCTCTGATTAATGATATTCATGGTGAAGTATTTAGAGAGACAAGTACTGAAATTTGTAACTTATTTTGAAACGCATAAACATGGGTTGATAGATTATAAAGGGATCAATAAATGGATAGACAGGTGATTAAACAAGTATAGTAAAATGTTAATAGTACTATCTCAATGACAGCTACACAAATGCTCATTGTAGAATTAAAAACCGTAATAAAATGTTGGTGGAGGGAGGACTATGAAGACTCCCTCTGTTATCTACAGAATAGCATCCAAACATCTTAGGTGAGTCTTTCACAATTTGGTTCCAATCTACCACTCCAGGCTCCCATTATCTCCTCCCAATTTGCACCCTATGCTCTAGCCAAATGGAATGAGTCAACATCCCCTAGTAATGTCTTATATACTTTTCTATTGTTCAGGCTTTGTCATCCTTTTCTCTTTGCTTAGAAGACCCTTCCATTATTTCCCTATCTGGCACTTATCTCATTGTTAATAGTAGCATCTCCTCTGAGATGATTTCCTGGACAAAATTAACTGATTGATATATCAGTTATTGTTGAGCTATAGTTGGTGCTTATGTATGTGTTTTTCCCAGTTGCACTAGGAGCTCCTTGATGAACTATGTCTCTCAGTCTTTGCATACATAATATCCAGCATAGTCCCAACACATTCTAGGCCCTCAAATCTTGTCTGTGAATTAAACTGAACACCAGACTAAGTGGTCTATTTCTTGTACAAAGTTGTAAGTTGCTCTCCCTTTTACTTTACTCTATAGCAGTCTGCCTGCCCTCTGGTCCAAATGAGGAGTTTTTTCATTACCCTCATCTTTAACCAGGGATAACTGTGACATCAGGATGTACAGCTGTTATGTTTTAATCCAAATTGGTTGCACACATTTCAAGTCTGTTTTCTGTAATTATGTAGTAAGGTGTGTTTTTTCACCTATAAAGACTTTTACATCAACATACAAAGAAGAAAGTCACTTAAGACTAGCTGATGCTTGGTCTATTTCTGGAAGGGCTAAAAATGACCTTATATTAAAAAAGTAAGTTTTAAAATAAAATTTTATATTATAAAGAAGAAGAATCATTAGACTCTGAAACACTAAAATGTCCCTCAAAATTCTTATCAGTTTACATCTAACCTTCCCATCTTTCCCTAAAACTTCATAGGTAACAATTAGCAGTAACACTTCCACCTCTCTCTTCACTTCCTTCTAATCATGTGTGTTCTCATGAGAAACATCCTCCAAAACTACCCAAATCTTGCTTTTGGAGTTCCTAATTCCTACTCATACCATGTTCAAAAAAATTCTTGTCAATTAGTTAGTCAATGCTTGGTTCCAAAATTCTAAGTCTTGCCATTCCCTCTACTTTGTCTCCAGTGTCCAAAAGTAAAAAATGTGATTTTTTACATTTGTATTTATTGTAAAGAAGTTTTCTCTAGTAAAAAAAAAAAGTGACTATTTCTAGGTTCTTTGTGATGGCATTTGATTTGGATGACTATTATTTCTTATCCAATTACAAACACTATATTTGATCCAATAAATTTGCATCAGTTCAAGGTTCACTAAACTAATACAACCCCTCTGCCTGCTAATGGTTTTTTTTCTTTACAGAAATCTCTGATGGTGATTCAGATATCTTCTATAGCACAAAGCTCTACAAAGGGCCCATAAAAGTAAAAGTAACTTGTTAAATTAATAAACAGCATTTACAAAGTGGTTATCATTTTGATTTGCATAACAAGCCTTTCCTAACTCCAAGCCTGCTAGCCATTCCCTCAGCATGCTGGCCTCCTCAGATGTACTTGTATCTTTTTGAATGGCAATTTGATTGTTC
>PVJC01016111.1:16547-34224 GCA_004026665.1 Murina feae
AGGGAGGGAGGGAGGGAGGGAGGGAGGGAGGGAAAAAGAAAGGAGAGATAGAAGTTATGGTTCATCTGTCTTAATTATGACATCTTTTAGGTCAGAGAAAACAAGATCAGCATTTATTCTGACAGTTAATTTTCATGATGCTAGAGTCCTCTTTCCATGGTTTAATGTTTAATATATAATCTTTGAATTCTTAGTATTATTGCTTAAATTATAAAATTGCTTCCCTTTAAAGATATAAAGATATCACCCAGAGTGAGTTTAAATAAGATGATTTGTTGACTCAGGTTTGCACCTTCAGGAACCAACTGAAACTAAAACCAGGAGTCATCATGAGTCACTCCTCTTCCTCTTACACAAGGAAGGTGGGCCCAATTATGGATAGATTACACAAAGCATGAGGCAGGTCCCTCCAGAACCAAAGCCTGTCCATCTCTACTTGCCGGTAAACCTAGAAAATACAAACCCCAAACAGATCCTTACCTGCTTACTCATTTCTTTTCTTTTTTACAACTTGTATAAAAGTAATCTATTTTAGCTTTAAGGAGCTATCTTCTCTTCTCCTATCATTTAACAGTGAAGTAAAAGTTTTATTTTATGCAGGTTACTTGGTCCTTCCATTTCTCCAGCACTGATAGAGCCACCGTGTTCCTCCTTGATCAATAATTAACTGATGTATGGCTAAGCCTCAGGACTATGCAATCAGAAACACATTCTGCTAATGGTCCTGCATCGGGAACAACAGTTCTAGTCCGCAAGAACCAGTCGTTATTTGAGTTCACTTCTGGTAATTAAGCATTTAAATAGCTAAGAATATAGAGCATGTTCAACAACAATTTTTATAAGCTTTCCTCAGATATAATCTGTTATTTCCTAGAATAACAGATTGATAGTATCATCTCCATGAGATTCAAAATGATGGTGGCCAAGGACAGGAAGTCCTCTCCCTTCGGTGTCAAGGTGATTCTCCTCCCCTGGGGGCCGACACCAAGTTGCTTTTCCAACTGTAGTTTCTGATTTGTGCTGATTTGTCCACGATGTTTTCGTCTTACTAGGCCCCCTCCTGACAGACGGCAGATGTTTCAGAACCTCTGACCCTGTCCTAAAACGCCATGCATCATACACCCTGCAGCCAAAGTGGAACACAACAAGCTGGCTTACAAATAATGGGCATGTACTGGCCCGTGATAAGCTGCTCTGGGGGATTATGGGTTAGAAGGAATTTACACACTTAAAGAAAAAGAAGAAAAAAAGCATTGAGAACAGTGAGATTTGTTATTTACATTATTGGAAAAGGTCAACCACTTAAGGGATAAACTCAATGCTTAAAGTGGATAATTCTCTTCCTCACCTGCTGAGAAAGATTCTTTAATTAAGTAAAATAAACATATTATGCATGTGATGGTAAATTTTATGTGTCAACTTGACTGGCCTAAGGGATGCCCAGATAGCTGAGAAAAAAATATTTCTTGGTGTATCTACGAGGATGTCTCTGAAAGATATCAGCATTTAAATTAGCAGACAGAGTTAAGAAGATCACCCTCCCCAATGTGGGACGACATAATCCAATCCATTAAAACTCTGGATAGAACAAAAATGTGGAGAAAGGGCAAATTCACTCTCTCTACTTGAGCAGGGACATTCATCTCCTACGAACAGACATCAGTGCTCCTGGATCAAGGACATTTGGGCTCAGATTGGCACTTAAACCTTTGGCTCCCCGATTCTTAGGCCTTCAGACTTGGACTGCATTATACCACCAGCTTTCCTGGTTCTCCAGCTTGCAGACAACAGATTGTGGGACTTCTTGGCTTCCATGACTGCATGAGCCAATTCCTATAATAAATCTCCTCATATACACAGTTGGCTGTTGAATAAGATCGGTTTGAACTGCACAGGTCCACTTACATGCAGATTTGTTTTTAATAAATATATAGCAGTTCTCTGTATTTCTGGGTTTTGCATCTGCAAATTCAACCAACTGCTGATCAAAAACAAAATTTTCAGCCCATGCCTGGGAATCCATGAAAGTTCAATTGTATTGCATTGTTCTGTACCATTTTTTATTTTTAATGATTGAGCATCCATGGATTTTGTATCTGCAGGGAGTCCTGGAACCAATCCCCCATGTGAATACCAAGGGACAACTGAAGTTTTAAGAGAGTCAAAAATCAGTATGCTTAACCCCCATATCATTCAACGGTCAACTGTATTTGTATACCCTGTTGGTTCTGTTTCTCTGGAGAACTCTGACTAATATAATGCACTAACCATCAGACAACACCTAAAAGAAAAGAAAGCAGCAATATCAGGATCAAAAGGATGTTGACTCTGTATAAGTCCTGTCAGGCTAACCTCCCCCTGCTTCTCTGTTTTTAAACAGAGCCTGGACAAATAGTTCAGGAAAATGTGATAGATGTGCATACTAGTATCTATCTAGATTTCAAAATTTTTCACTAAGTCGACCATGTTGTGAACAAGATAGGACAATGGGAAAAAAGTAACAGAGCTAATGACCTTATCTAACTGTTACTGATTACTGCTCCCTATCCGTCTGGAAGAAGGTGTTCGTGCTGCACTGCATTCGCTGTCCAAACAGGCTTCTCACACCCATCCACTTCCTTCCCCTTCACTGCATATCTGTCCCAGCCTGGCTCTTTTCCGCCTGGATTTCTTCAATGGCCAGTCTCTTCCTCTAGTCTCGCTTCCAGTCTTTTTCCCACAGTTTAAAAGGGTACCCATCTGTCCTGCATTGCCAACTCTATGCCTATTGTGCCACGATGATGATGATGATTAATAATAATTCATAGTAGTAATTTTTATTAATAATTACTTTCATTCTCAAAAGTTTCCCCTGGTGGGTGGAATTATATGCCTAACTTTAAACAGCACAATTCTAACCACATCACTCCCCCACTGACCCCTTTGGGTGGCTTCCTCCTGCCCTTAGAGTAAAGCCCAAAGTTCTTTGACAAGGCTTTTTTATTTCTGAATATCCACTAAATTATAAATATCATGAGGGCAGAATGTGTTCTGCTTTGGGTTTTTTGTTGTTGTTGTTTTGTTTGCTTGTTTGTTTTGTTTTGTTTTGTTTTTGGTCTGTTTTGTTAACTGCCATAACCCCAGATTCCAAAATGGCACCTGGCACGTTAATGGGTGTTCAAACATGTTTCGAACGATTTGCTTTTAAGGAGTCCACAGTTTGGGCACTGCCCAGAATTCCTACTTCATCTCTGCCTTCCCTTCTTCACAGGCCAATCCTCAGTCAGACTGTGCTATGCTCAGTTCCTTTCTCTCTTCTAGGCCTTTGCATATGTTCTTCCTCCTACTTGATACATTTTCCTCCTCCCTGAACCTCTAACTCTCTCATTTCCCTAATCTCTTGCATAATTCCTTTAGGGGCCAGCTTTAATTTCATCTCCTCTGGAATGTCTTCCCTTACCCTCCAGTTAGGAAATGTCCCCCCACTATTTATGCATGCCTACACCACTGTGCTTCTCCTAGGCTAATAGTCATCATACTTTCCAGTTAACTATATGCATTCCCCCCCTCTTCATTTCCCTTTCCTGGTTTGTTTGCTCTCTAATAGCACTTATACATATTCCTAGTACCCAGATACCTACTACAATGTCTATCACGGTAGGCAATTAATAAATTACTATAGAATAAATGAAAATAAACTGATATGATCTTAAAGGTACAGTATAAAGAAGAAATGGGATGACAGTCTTCCTTACTCTGAAATGGATTATGTTTAATTCTAAATCCTATATGTTAATGAAAACAGCCTAGCCTTCTCAGAGAAAAGGAATCAGGAGGGTTAACAGACTACAAAACAGAAACTAAAATAGTTTAGCTTAGAAAAGAGAGAGAAGGGTGGCAGGGAAGGAAGGAAGAAATAAAGAACATGAGCACTGCCTTAAAATTTCTAGAAGATTAAACATGTTTCATATAGCCTTGGTGGGCTCAATGGAAGGAAATTGAGGGCGACAAGTTTGGGCTTTTTAGTAGTCAAAGCTACCTGAAAATAAATGTGTTGTCTATAAAGCATTGAGTTTCCTATGTCCAGAGGCATTCATGTAGGCCTAATTGTAAGTTGATGGGAATGTAAGGTTGGACTAGATTACTTTTAGTAATAAGTAGCAAAAAAAAAGTAGTAGAGATTGAAGTAGTTGAGCAGCTTGGTCAGATTAGACAGGAAGTACAAAAACTGCACCTACACATACCTCACTGACCTAGCTGAGAATTCATCTCTATCCCCATTCCACATTTCTGTGAGGAAAATTACTCTCAATCAAGTAGCACAAGAAATAAAGTTTAATGAATAGGATCCTAAAGGTGATATAGTCACTGAGGAGAAAAAATTAAAATCATAAAAATATGGTTGATGATATGTCATTCCTATTTCAAAATACAGTAAAAATTTAAAAATATATATGGGAAATAGTAGTCAACTTTTAATGAAAACAGAAAAATTTGTTCATTTTAATTCAAGAGAAAGATCTGATTTTTTCATAATAAATGATATCTAATAACATTTATGCTCATAATCTTAGCTCCTGAGCAATTAATAACTTAAAAAAAAACAAGCAAGCAAGGCAATGGGCTTTTCAACCACTTCATTCCAGGAGCAGGAGCATGCTGATCACTTCATATGCTTAACCCACCCTTCTAGTCACTGGTGTAGAAGCACATGTCATATTGGGCTCTGAAATGAGACTGAGGGTGACAAACTGATGGCACTGATCTATATTTTGGAGACCCTATTGTTTTGTGGACTTAGTGGGGCAAGAACTAAATTACTGGCTACATGTGTAGGAAAGTGGCTAGGACGCTCTCTTTCAAAAGAGCCTCTCTCAGCTGTTCCCAGGAAGGCTTCCAGAAGATCTTCTGGATAATTCACAGTTTTAGTTGAAGCAACCCACCACCAAGAAATGGTATACTGCCTCATGTGTGGCTATGACACAGCTCCTTTCAATTCTGGAGTTTCATGAAGAGGGAGGTCAGGATGGTTCGTAAAGTACCCTGGTAGGTTTCTTGGAACTTCTTTCCCCCAACCTCCTCTGAGTTGCACTAGGACCTTGCACAAATCTTTCTTTCTCCTAGAGGACAAATTTGAGATTTGAACACCTCAATCTTCCTAACATTTTGACTAAACAAACTAAACATAAATTGAAATGCTTGTTACACTTTTGATGAACACCACCACTTTCCATTGCTACCCCCCCACACACACACACACACAGCACTTTCTAATACAAATTAAAGAGAGAAAGATTTCACATTAGACTTAGAAAAGAAACACAGTAAGAGATAAAACATGCAATGCCAGGTAAAGTCAACATTCTAAAATTTAGAGGGCTTGATTTTCAGGACAGATGGTCTTGCTCTCACAGTAGCTTTCTAAAGACCTTGGACTAAAGTCAGAAAGTATCTGCCTAGGATAGGATCTCAGTCATCCCTTCTTCCTACTCAAAGTCACTCCTGCCACTAGGTAGTACAGGAGATAGGCTATCAGCAGACCCCAGAGGGAACCGCCCCACAAAGAATTAACTCTGGGGATGCCCGGATGCCCGGAATCAAGTTTAGTTCAAGTGTTGAGTTCTAAGTGAAGGAGAACTTTTACCAAGTAAAAAAATGTACTCTGTCGATTAGGCATCAGGTCACTACAAATGGGTAGGGAGTGATGGCATGAGGCCTGAGCAGAGGTGACTCTTCATAGAGGGGGACAAACAAGGAAGAATGGAATGATGGACCAATGGGTGGTTGTTTGAGGTGTGTGGGTTTATTTATATGTTTGCTTATTTTAATGGGAGAGATTTTCATGGTATTTATATCATAAGGGAAAGTGTCAATGAAGACAAAGATTTGAAGATTCAGAGAATAGAGAGGAACTGACCAAAGGACCACAGTGGACAAGGGCCCCAAGAATGGGGAGAGGGTGGGCTAACTGCAGACAGGGCTAAGACACCTCTCCCCTGAGAAAGGAGGAAATGGTGAGTGCAAATTGCATGGCAATAAGCATGCCTGGGCCACAGAAGCTGGGGAGTGCTCATCCTATGTCAATAGTTTCTTAAAGTCAAGGGAGTAGTCTTCCCTCAAAGACCCTCTCAGTTCTAATCTGAGTCTCCTAATTATTGAATACCTATAATGGGTCAAGCACTGTGCTAGGTGATTTTTAAAACTCAATCATCTTATTCATTTTTCACAACAGACCTCTGGGGTCAGCAAATTATTTTCTTTTCAGTGCTGAAGAAAGAGAAGTTCAGAAAAAAGACTTGCCCAACTTCCTGCAGCCGGCTGGTCAGCAGAGCCCCCTACTGACTACACAACTGGAAGTGAGCCTTGTTTAAACACTGAGGCACAGCAGCACCCTACTGACCTTAATGAATGGGAAAC
Organism: Murina feae; assembly: GCA_004026665.1. Lineage (NCBI taxonomy): Eukaryota > Metazoa > Chordata > Mammalia > Chiroptera > Vespertilionidae > Murina > Murina feae. Next base: position 22,944 of record PVJC01016111.1, read on the forward strand.
AGCAATCAAAGGATAATAAATGAACAAACAGAAATCAAACTAATTTTCCTGTAGTCTAAGTGAGTTCTAGTCTCTGTTGAGCTCAAGTTTAATATAAACCAGTAAGAATCCAATCTTTATTTGCAACTGCAGTTGGAAATATCTTCTGCAGGAAGGAGAAAGATTTCAGAGGCGATGAAGAAAACTCTAATTAGTGCCCGACATCACGTTTCACTCAGCAGAATCCAAAACAAAACTCTACATGGCATCCCTTTAAATGGTCCAGTGATTCATTAGTTACTGTGCTTTGAAACAGCTGCCAACTGGGATGTTTGTTGCCTCCTTTCCAGCGCTGGCCTCACTGGCCTCCTGGCTGGTGTTTGCCACCCCTGTTCCTTTCATCCTCTAACATTTATGGAAGAGCCCAACCTCAATTCCGTGATCCCACCAAACTCCTCCTCTACCAGCTCATTGCTCACACTGTGTGCTCAGCCTATGAAGACCTTCCCCAGCTTCTCAAAATATATATTTATTAGCCAAAGGTGAAGCAAGTTGAGGAATGTAATAAATAAGCATAGTATTGAATTATAACCTAAATATAAAATAAATATTCATGAGTCTATATTGATTAAATGATATAAATAAATGCAGGAGTAAAATTCCTTACCAAAAAATTTTTCCAATTAATAAATGTAGAGGAATGGGGGAGGAGGGAGAAGGGAACATCTGTAATATTTTCAAGATTAAGGATAAATTTAACAAACAAATGTGGAGGAATGAGAAAAATAGAAAATTGCCATTACAACACTACAGTAATAATTGCTACAGGAAAGATCCATTGATGAATGCCATAACCAGTGACAAATATAGGATATCCAAAAAAAAATGTATATGCACACTTTGAATAGTTTTAAAGGCAGTGTTTATTAAAATACATTTCATTTTCAAAATTGAGCTATCAGCTGTTAAAGTGTGTATATAATTTTGGGGAACTGTGTATGTTCAAGAGAAAGAGGATATTTGCACAGCCTCAGAATATCTCTCTCAATTTTGCTAATGACTAGGGTGCTTTTACCATACGTGCACAGATTCTCTAATAAACTTCCCTCCAACAGGTAAAGCTCAGTCCCCTTCTGAATGTGTATGGACTCCGAAATAGAGCATGGAAAGGGAAAAAAAGCAGCTTTACGGGCAGCTCTACCTTAACCATGTGATTAATGTTAAACTCACCAACCATTAGTTGTGTGGATATCACGAGCCCTCTGATATGATGTGATGAGAAAGGCATATTGCTTATATGGTATTCTCCACAAAATCCATGATCTCAGTTTATGCAGGAGAAAATCCAAAACATACTCAAATGGAAGGATATTTGAAAAAATACCTGACTAGTCTTTGAAGGTATCAAAGTTATAAAAGGCAAAGAACAACAGAGAAATTGTCATAGACTGGAGGAGTCTAAAGTGCTATGATGACTAAATGCAATGTGGGATCCTGGACTGGATCTGAAAAGAAAAGGACATTTTCTTCACTGATACTGCTCCTAGGGCAACGGAAGCTAAAGAGAAAATAAACAAATGGGACTACTTCAAAATAAAAAGCTCTTGCACAGCAAAGGAAACCATCAACAAAACAACAAGAAAACCCACTGCATGGGAGAACATATTTGCCACTGATAAGGGTTTAATATCCAACATTTACAGAGAACTCATACAACTTAACAAAAGGAAGATAAACAATACAATCAAAAAATGGGCAATGGACCTAAATAAACACTTTTCAAAAGAAGACATACAGAAGGCCGAAAGACATATGAAAACATGCTCCAAGTCCTTATTATACAAGAAATGCAAATCAAAACAACAATGCGCTATCATCTCACACCTGTCAGAATGTCTATCATCAACAAATCAGCAAACGACAAGTGCTGGTGAGGATGTGGAGAGATGGGAACCCTTCTGCACTGCTGGTAGGAATGCAGACTGGTACAGCCACTATGGAAGACAGTTTGCAGTCTCCTCAAAAAATTGAAAATGAAACTCCCATTTGACCTTGTGTTCCCACTTCTGGGAATATACCCCAAGAAACCAGAAACACCAATCAGAAAAGATATATGCACACCCCTATGTTCATAGCAGCACAATTTACCATAGCTAAGATTTGGAAGCAGCCTAAGTGCCCATCAACAGATGAATGGATTAGAAAACTGTGGTACATCTACACAATGGAATACTATGCTGCTGTAAAAAAGAAGGAATTCTTGCCATTTGCAGCAGCATGGATGGAACTGGAGAGTATTATGCTAAGTGAAATAAGCCAGTCAATGAAAGAAAAATACCACATGTCCTCACTCATCTATGGATAATAAAGACCACCATAAATTGATAAAAATAAACAGATACAGAGGCAGAACAGCATTGAACGGACTGTCAACCTATAGCTGGAAGGCTGGGGATGGTTGGAGGGGGGTTAAGAGATCAACTGAAGGACTTGTATGCATGCATATGAGTATAATCAATGGACACAAGACACTGGGGGGGTAGGGGAGGAGGGGGAGGGTCGGGGGAGAAAAATGGAGACTTATCTAACACTTGTTGTAATACTATAAGCAATAAAACAAAATTTAAAAAAAGAAAAGGAGCATTAATGGAAAGATTTGAGAAATGGGGGGTGGGGGGGTCAAGGGGATGGCGTTTATAGTTTAGTTAATAGTAGTGTTACAATGCTAATCTCTTAATGTTGATAAATACATCGTGGTTATCTCAAATGATAACATGGGAGAAAGCTGGTTTAAAAGGGGATACATGGGGACATTCACTGTTATCTTTGCAACTCGTAACTCTAAAACTGTTTCAAAATAAATAGCTTTAAAAGTATTCCTTTTCTTTTTCTGCTTCTTATATGTATTATGTACTTCCATTTTTCTAAAATGAGCTTGTTTCCTTGAAAAATCAGGAACAAATGTTCATATTTAGAGACCACTTTGGAGAAAGTCCCCTTTCAAGAGGGTGAATGGCTCCTTGTGCTGCGCTCCCTCGGGGCTTTGTCTGTTCAGAAGCTCTGTTGCAGCTCACTGTTCATCCTGCTTTACCTGCAGTTTTTATGTGTCTTTCTTTTGGGCAGCTCTACTGAGGCAAGGGCTCTTTAATCCCACCCAGGATCTGCAATCCAATGAGTGCCAGCTGAGTTATAGTCATGGAAGGAAGCCCCCATCCAACCAAGACCAGTCCCTGAGCCAACCCGAGCTTGGAGACCAGCCTGCCTGCTGCTGTTTCTCCAGGCCTCATATGCACCTGGGGCTTCAGCAGGTGTCTACTCTGATGCAACTTTATATTAGAGCTCTGAGGCCAATTAGTCCTGTGACAATTCACATCTCTACCATTCCTGGTCACCATGGAAAACAGAGCCTGTGTGATCATTGATCGTACCAGTGGGCTTCTTGTATTGGCCCAGACATCTTCCTATCTGGCCTACATACCATAACTTTTCTCCCTTTGCACTATCCCCACCCACCACTCCAGCTGCTCTAAAGTAAGCCCACCTACAACCTATATCCACCCTCAGAATATACATACATAAGTATATCAGCTTTATTAGGATCATGGCTCTTTTGCTATGATGCTTCTTTTAAGAGGTTAAAAACCAGAACACACCTAGAGTAAATTGCTATAGCTCACTGCATGCGTGCCCCTCCCCCTACACACACATGCTAGAAACCAAACCTAGAGGGGAAAACAAGAGGAACAAGGTATATCCAAATGTATTAGATCCAAAACTTCGTTCTTTATGAGAAAATAAGCAATGATTTCTTTTTATTTGGGGAACAAATAGTTTCCTGGCTTCTTATGTTAAGCATAAACCACAGGTTCTGCACAAGAACAAGGAATTCAGCCCTGGCCAGTGTGGCTCAGTTGGTTGAGTATCAATCATCCCATGCATCCGAACTGTTGCTGGTTTCATTCCTGGTTAGGGCATATGCCCAGGTTGCAGGCTTGATCCCCAGTAAGGGGCATGTAGGAGGCAGCTAATCGATGTTGCACTCTCATATTAATTCTCTCTCTCTCTCTCTCTCTCTCTCTCTCTCTCTCTCTCTCTCTCTCTCTCCCTCCCTCCCTCCCTCCCTTCCTTCCTCCCTCCTTCCCTTCCTCTCTCTCTCAAAATTAATTTTAAAACTCTTTTTTAAAAGAAGAGAAAGGAGGAGGAGGGTGTGGAGGAGGAGGAGGAGAACAGGGATTCCAAATTCTGGACCAACGAAGTTTAAGAAGTGGCAAGGATCATATGCCAACCTCAACTTTTGGTGCTTTACCATAAACCTGAAATCTGTACTTGGAAATTTCTCCCAGAGTTCTAGAATGAGAAGTTAGGAATGAAGGGGTACCCTCTTGGAGCCAGAGCTAATGTGAGTGTTTCAGAACTGTTGGAAGCTGTATTTCTAAAGATGGGTAAGCAACAGCCTAAAGTGCTTTCTGGTTTCTTGTTTCAATTCTGTTGGGGTCACTGTCTGGATGTGGCCTGAAAGTCACTTGGATGTACCCAAAGTCAGCTTCTTCTCCTGTTCAGTAAAGTGCAGCTGATACTTTTTATGTTTCCTCTGCAAACTTTCACCCTCTTTTATTTTTTTATAGAACACATTTTTTAATGAAATCTTTATTGTTGATTTTCCTCCCACTGACCTCTTCTAGCCTGCCCCTGTCCCCCATTCACCTCTTTAAAAAAGCAAGTAATTGATAGCAAAACCACATACAAGGAGAGAGCGCTAAGTACAGTCCCACAGCAAAGGCAGCCATGCATGTCACAGTGCAAGGTGTACATTACACAAGGGCCCTCTTTCTGGGCTTCACAGCATAGATATCACAGGTTTACATGCTTAGTGTGGTTTTCCAGATGTCAGGAAAGTACACTGTCCTAACAAAATCAGTCTATGATGACAATCTCCTAAAGGTGGATGTGAAGTGTTTTGAGGAGGCATGCCTGCTAGTAATTTATGTGAGGTGTCCTGTGGGTTAGCAGCAGCCATGATTTTATTGCATGTTGTAAGAATGCTTTCTATTCCATAATTCTGCCTCTGAATTCTTAAACATCAGTCCACAGTAAGAGCCCACAAGCATTCATGACATTTTGTCTATTTCTCTAAATTACCACTTGCAGTAAATCTAACTTCAACTCAGATAAACATTTATAAATATGGGGAAAATAATTTTAGACATAATAATATCTCGTTAAAACAGAACCTTAAAACAGACATGTATGGCTGAGCTTTTAAGTACAGCAACTCATACCAGCTTTTAAAATGTCTACAATTGCGTTTTCCCTGCACTAGAATAGTTCCTTGACCTACTTTCTCCACTGGAGAGGTCCAATTATGTTACACCATGAGGCTAAAATTTTGTCCTAAATTTATAAAGGAATACACTAATTTGTTTGCTCTCATGTGAAAACAAAACAAAACAAAACTACTCTCTATGTGAATAACATAGTAGTGATTTTTTAATAACAGTAAATATATCAACAAATATTTGTTGGGAACAATAACTCTAGGGCAAGAGCACCTACTTACCATGCTAGGAGCTGGAAATACATAAATGAATAAAATATGGTCCTTTTCCTCAAGAATTTCAGTGGAAAATAGTAATATATGAAAACATGACTGTAATTCATATATTCTGAACTAGCAAAGTAAAATGAACTTTACTAGAGGCATATGCTAGGTTCAAGGATAAAAGAAGGGGGGAGGCACCAATTATATGTGAGGCAGGAAGAAGCTGCAGAGAATTTGCGTCAGTTGATGATTTTTTGTTGTTGTGGTAAGCAATAGAGCCAACTATCTAAAATAAGCAACAACAAAAAAATGGAACAGATGACTGACTCCAAGGAAAAACAGAAGATTCATCCACAGAAAACACAGGAAAAGAATGTCCAGAGGGATCAGGGTAGCAGGAAGGAAATGCCACCATCCATCATTGCCCTTAATTGCTTGTCTGCTTGGTCTGTCTTGTAGTCTGGTGTCCAACCCTTGGGCTGGGAGGGAGCGGGGCACCTGAACTGACACTGAACCCAACATCCAGAGGCAGCTCCAGAGATGGCACACTGATAGCAAGGGGGAAAGGATGTGAGACAAGCAAAAGCAGAGATATCCACCTTACGGGGTCTCCCTGGCAACCTGAGTGAGAGCAGTTTCCAAGTAAGGGGCTTGGAATCCACATTGCTTTAGGCTAACAGCTGACATAAATTAAACATGGCATCTACTCTGTTTAGAAGCTTGGCTGTGAGAAAAGGGAAATGGAACAACAGTAGGAATAAAGGCGGGATTAAGGAGGGTTTGGGATTATTTGAGCATATTTAAGGGTAGAGGAAGGAGCCAGAGCAATAGGAGAAATTTAATCTTAACAGAAATAAGTTACTGATGCCATTTACCTTGCAAGGCACTTATGGTATGAGACACCATGCACAGACTTCACCCGCATTATCTTTTCATACTACCATGTAGGTATTGTAGTTATGTGCGTTCCTCAGAATGGAAAATTGAGTATTAGAAAGTTTTGAGTAAGTGCCCAAGTCACACAGCTATAGTGGCAGAACAGAGTGGGGGAACAGATACATTTGTTCCTGACACCAAACTCAATGCTTTTAACAAGATTTTACCTCATTCTGTAAAACTCAGAGAAAGTAGGAAAAGAGGAGGTAACAACTTACAGATTTGTATCAGGGAGGTAGGATATGGGTGAGATTTCTATCATTTGCTCCACTTTTCTCACACATTGACTGAGAAATGGGAGGTTGGGAATGACACAGTGAGGCTGACCAGGGAAAGATTGTCACAATGTGACTGGGAATGGGAGAGGACTGGCGATGATAGGAGAAATTATCTGAGGAGCATGCTGAGGGCACACGCACACACACACGCACACACACACAGTCCCAGATATTGCAGAGGAATCATTGCCCTCTGCCGTATTATTCTATGGCTTCTACTTGAGGGCTACCCAGTGGGAGTAAAAGGCAGTGCAGCATAATACTTAAGACAGACCTAGGCTCAAGTCCCAGCTCTGCTGTGTTACAGGAGGGGTGAATATAAAGAAAACTTTATTCATATTAGTAATTTTTCTGGGTTTGAGCTCAGATAATCAGAGGTTACTATTCTTACCCTAGTGTCAGGAAAAAATTCTATCAATAACAACTTCAATTAGCATCTATCTACAAAGTTATGACGTAAAAGTGATCAACTAGCAACACCTTTTCTACTTCTATATTTTTTAATGATTAGAAACTTTATTTTCTTAATCTTTGTTTCTTAAAATTCCATGATTACAGCCCTAGCCAGATAGTTCAGTTGGTGAGAGTGTCATCTAAGGTTGTGAGTTTGATCCCCAGTCAGACACACACAAGAACCAACCAATGAATGCACAAATAAGTGGAACACCAAATCTCTCTCTCTCTCTCTCTCTCTCTCTCTCTCTCTCTCTCTCTCTTTCTCTCTCTCTCTCTCTCCACCCTTCCTCTCTTTTTGTAAAAAATAAATAAATTTAAAGCCATGATTATCAAATACTATTTTTAGAGCACAGCAGGTAAATATTCTATATAATAAAAAGCTAATACGCCAATCAACCAAACAGTGGAATGACCAGTCAATATGACACACACGGACCAGCAGGGAGCAGAAGCTCAATGCAGGAGCTGCTCCCTGGTGGTCAGTGTGCTCCCACAGGGGGAGCACCACTCAACCAGAAGCCAGGCTCACAGCTGGCGAGTGCAGTGGCAGTTGCAGGAGCCTCTCCCGCTTCCACAGTAGCACTAAGGATGTCCAACTGCCGGCTTAGGCCCATCAGTCTAACATCCCCTGAAGGCTCCCAGACTGTGAGAAGTTGCAGGCTGGCCTGAGGGATCCTCCAAGTGCATGAATTTCATGCAACAGGCCTTTAGCCTTGAATAATATGACAAAAATTTGAAATGCCTAAGAAATACCTATAAAAAGTGTTCCTAAAAGACTTAAAAATTAAGTAGACTTGCTAGTTAGGCCTCTGTGAAAGCAATACTCTCTAACAAACATTTAAAAAACACCTGAAAAATTATTACATTCTGTCTTGAAACCAAGTCCATAGTTTAGTAGAGAAAAAAAGAAGTCACAGGACAAAATAAAAAGCGAGGTTCTATTTACATTTTTAAAGTATGTACATATAGATCATAGCAAATATCTGAAAAAATTTATACCAAATATTAAATTACTAGGGGCCCAGTGCACAAAAATTTGTGCACTCGGGAGGTCCATCAGCCCGACCTGTGCCCTCTCGCAGTCTGGGACCCCTCTGGGGATGTCCACCTGCTGGTGTGCCTGGTCAGCCTGGGTGAGGGGCTGATGGCTGTTTGCAGGCTGGCCAAGCCCCCCAGTGGGATCCCTCACCCCATTGGGGTGTGGCAAGCCTGGGTGTGGGTCTGAAGGCTGTTTTCAGCCTTTCAGGCTGCCGACAGTCCCTTCAGGTTTTGGGTCCCTACTGGGGTACCTGGCCAGCCTGGGTGAGGGGCTGATGGCTGTTTGCAAGCTGGCCAAGCCTCCAAATGGGGTCCCTCACCCCATTGGGGTGTGGCCAGCCTGGGTGTGGGTCTGAGGGGCATTTTCAGGCTTTTAGGCTGCCCACAGTCCCTTCAGGTTTTGGGTCCCTACTGGGCTACCTGGCCAGCCTGGGTGAGGGGCTGATGGCTATTTGCAAGCTGGCCAAGGCCCCCAGCAGCGTCCCTCACCTCATTGGGGTGTGGCCAGCATGGGTGAGGGGGTGATGGCTGTTTTCAGACTTTCAGGCTGCCCACAGCTCCCATTGACCCAATGTCCCAGCAAGGCTGGCTAGAAGCAGATTTCTGGGGTTTATCTTCTACTAGGTGCCCGGTGCACAAAAATTTGTGCACTGGGGGTGGGGGGGTCTCTCAGCCCAGCCTGTGCCCTCTCCCAGTCTGGGACCCCTCTGGGGATGTCCACCTGCTGGTGTGCCTGGCCAGCCTGGGTGAGGGGCCAATGTCTGTTTGCAAGCTGGCCAAGCTCCCCAGTGGAGACCCTCACCCCAGGGGGTGTAGCAAGCCTGGGTGAGGGGGTGAGGGCAGTTTTCAGGCCGGCTACAGCTCCCACTGACCCTACGGGCCACCCGCCTGGGAAGCCGAGGCTGGAGTGGCGCTGGCCACCCCATGGCCGCCCGGGCGGGGCCCACGGGGGTCCGGCTGCCTCATCCCCGCGCCCCGGAAGGCTCCCGCCTGGGAAGCCCAGGCTGGGGTGGTGCTGGCCACCCCACGGCCTCCCGGGCGGGGGCCGCAGGGGTCCAGCTGCCTCGTCCCCGTGCCCCGGAAGGCTCCCACCCAGGAAGCCAAGGCTCGGGTGACGCTGGCCACCCCATGGCCTCCCGGGTGGGGGGCCGCGGGGTCCAGCCACCTGGTCCCCGCCTCCCCCCACCCTGGCTCCCGCTTGGAAAGGCATCTGCAGGCCCAAGGCGCTGGATGCCTTCCCAGGCGGGAGGCTCCCAAGATGGCGGAGGCCGCAGCCCTGGAGAAGCCGCACACCAAGGATGCAGCCTCCGCCATCTTGGCTGGGCTAATTTGCATACAGCAGCTCTGATTGGCTGGTAGACGTGGCTTACCCCCATCCCGGAGAAATGGTTAATTTTAATATTTTGCTTTTATTAGTTAAGATAATTGATACAGGAGACAGCAAGATGGTGGCATAAGGTAAACACCGTAAATGCAGCCATGAACAACCATTTCAGAATAACCAAGAAAAGAAAACACGGACACCACTCACACCCACAGGAAGGCTGGCTGAGTGAAAATCCTACAACTAGAAAAGAGTCTGAGACTCGGAGGAGCAGCGGAAGCAAAGTACAAAGACAAAGGTACGGAGGCGCATGCATGGGCTCGGGGAGAGGGCTGGCACCAGAAGACGTGGTTCTTTTTCAAAACGGAGAGAGCCACAAGTTCCCAGCGGCTCTGAACTCCAGTTCCAGGCGAGTTTCTGAGGACCCAGACACCAGGAGAAGGGGGACTGACTGGCACCGGAAGGAAATCCAAAGCGGGTTTCTCTCAGCGTTGCTTGCAGCAATTACCGTGGGACACAGAGACCTGGTGTCTCTCAGCGCAGGGCTGAGAAGCGCCATAGCTATTTGCTCCGCCCTGCCCTGCAAACTCCCTGAGGCCCCGCCCCGCCCAAGCTGCTCGCGGTGGTTTGGGTGAAAGGGTGACAGCGGCGATCCGGTCCGTGGCTTGGAAGATTATAAACTCCCGGGTCGCACTGAATGCAATGCGGGCTGTAGGGCAACAGGGCGGCGGAAGACCAGTGGCGTTTTAGCACTGCTATTCGCAGCAATCACGGACATAGAGATTTGGGGACTGAGAATCGTGCGCAGACCCCAGGGCTTGGAGACGCCAAACGCGGTAGAAACTGCAGCACCAGCAAAGGGGATGCCATTGTGAGTCGCTCCACCCCCGGTGATTCTGAGACCCCGCCCCACCCCACCTACAACTCCGCCCAAGCTGAGAGCCTGCCTGCCTGTAGCATAACCTAAGGGTCTGCAGCTGAGACAGAACTCCAATAGATCCAAACTCCAAACAACAAGGAGAAAAGCCTGCAGGTCATTTCCCCCCAGTGATACCTCCCAGTGATAACTACAACAAGGCTGTGCACCCAGATTTCAAAGGCGTACAACAAGAGTGTCCACCCCAGGTGATTGGGGAGGCTGAATCACTGGGCCCTATATATGACACCTAGCACAGAAAGCCAAAATGCGGAGACTAAGAAACAGGTCACAAAAGACAGAAATGGAGGAACGCAAACGACTGGATATAGAATTCAAAACCACGGTTATCAGGTTTTTCAAGAAGTTTCTAGAGACTGCTGATAAATTTAGTGAGACCCTCGAGCATATGAAAAAGAACCAGCTAGAAATCAAGCATACACTGACTGAAATGAAGAACAATATACAGAGATCCAACAGCAGACGAGAGGATCGCAAGAAGCAAGTCAAAGATATGAAATATGAAGAAGCAAAACAAACCCAGCCAAAAAAGCTGAAACAAAAAAACAAACAAACAAACAAACGAAAAATCAAAAAGTACGAAGATAGTGTAAGGAGTCTCTGGGACAACTTCAAGCGTACCAACATCAGAATTATAGGGGTACCAGAAGAAGAGAAAGAGCAAGATATTGAAAACCTATTTGAAGAAATAATGACAGAAAACTTCCCCCACCTGGTGAAAGAAATGGACTTCCAAGTCCAGGAAGCACAGAGAACTCCAAACAAAAGGAACCTAAGAAGGACCACACCAAGAC
>PVJC01016112.1:0-34154 GCA_004026665.1 Murina feae
CTTAGAACAGATATATCTTTTATCACATTTTGCTTTTTTATTAGCATTCAGGTTGTTTCCATTTTAACTATTAAAAAATGTCATAATAAAACTAGGATTATTCAAATTTCCCGTTGGGGTAGTAGAGTTATTACCTGTTTTCAAGTTATTGGCTTTCCTCCATAAATCTGAAATTGTATGGGCTTGTATTCTCCAGACTGAGTGATAATTGTTTTTTGTTTGGAAGTAAAAAGTTTTAAAGACAAGAGTTTTACCGCTGGTTATTTTTTAGAGGAGAAAGGGGACAGGGGCAGTGACCTTCAAACAGTTTAAGCCTTCCTTGAGTGTCCTAAAAAATGTTTACCTAGACTTTGCCTCGTAATTCTAGTACCTGCACCCACTGTTGGAGCCTCTCGTGTCAGAATTCCTGCTTTGATAGGATATACTCATGTTCGTTTTATTTTGTGTTGCTTTCAAAACAAAAATAGTCACCAACCTTGTCAGCTACTCTCCTCGGTACCTTACAGGCTAAAACTTTTCTCCTGACTGCCTATGTCCCAGTTCTTCTTTACAGAATCCCTTTACCTTAGGGTTGCTTATGGTCTTCCACAGCTGAGAACATTATAGCTCAGTTGGATTTTGACTTCAACTTTTTCCCATCTGCTTTGTATCTTCCAGTAAATTAATTGTCCAAAATTTCCAGTGCTTTTTTCTATTGACTTGTATTTTTTCATTTGTCCTTTTCAACGGACTTGGGGAATGAAGAGACTTGTTCCATCAGTTCTCTTCCATCTTGATTTAAGACCCCATTTCTTTTATTAGTGACATAAAATGTCTCTAGTTAAATAAATGATGAACTCGTTTTGGCTAATTGATTATATTTTTCCAAATTATTCCTTTTCAGCTTTTAATGGAATTGCTTGGGTTTGTGGTTGAATTTCATCCATTATATTCATTTTTACTCAGTCTGATTCCAGTAAAAGAGATGATTACTTATCCTGTTTTCAGTTTGAAATAATTGTAGCAGGTATATTTAGAAATGGTCTTTGAACTTGCTGGACGTTTAAGCCAATCAAATATTATTAGAAGCATTATTCTTCAGGGTTTTTTTTTTTTTTTACTGTTTTAGTGCAGAATTACCACAGATTTGCCATAAAAGATTTAACATTTCCACATCAATTTTAGAAAAACTCTAAACTGAATCTTTCTCATTTTAAAGCATCAGGAACGAGGGAACAAATTTACTTTGAAAGGCGAGGCTCATTCCATGCAAGGATTATTTTCATTACCTATTTGACTGAAAGTTTTAGATTCTTTAACATATGCCATTTTTAAAAATAGTAAAGAGAACATCTTCTAGTTCCAATATTTAATAAGTCCTCTCTTTGCAAAACCTGTAATTTAGTGCTCAATACAAAGCATATGTGTGAGAATTGAATATTAATGCAATTTAGCAAAATCTCTGCACAGAGAAAAGTAAGAATAATCTTCTGTATCTCCATGGACACTAATCTCTCTGTGCCTTTGAATCATATTATTCTCTCTCTTTCCTCCATATTTTTCTTCATCCTCTTCCTTCACAATTAATTTCACACTTATTCAATGTCTCATAGAACCAGGTACTGTGTTAGCACCAAACATAATTAAATAAGAAATACACAAATGTACAAAGATAAATAAGTAAGCCATAATTCTGACCTCGTATTTAGACCTTTCTGTAAGTGTGAATTCAAATGGTAGGGATGGAAATGTTCTGTAACATGCTATATAAATATAAGTTGCCATAGTAGGTAGAGGTAAGAACAGAACTTAATTTAAATTTTGCGAAGAGATTTTTTAAAAGTTATAAAATTAGGCCTAAAAGCTTTCAAATTGTTGTTTCAAGTGCTCAGTATTAAGTTGAAGCTAATTATGCTATTGCAAAAGGAGGAGACTCCTCAGAGAAAGAGCTGTGTCACTGAAGAAGTTTGGTTTAACTTTAAAGCTGCAAACAGTTGGAAGAGCTAATTAAGTATGAACACTTTTCTCTTGTACTTTTTGTTTGTGTGGAGCAAAGATCAAGTAAGACAGTAGGCGTGAAAGTGTTCTATAATCTATAAAGTGCTGTATAAATATAGGATGTCCCCGAAAATGTATGCACACACTTTGAACAATTATAAAGGCAGTGTTTATGAAAATACATTTCATTTTCAAAATTGAGCTATCAGCTGTTAAAATGTGTGTACATTTTTGGGGACACCCTGTGTAAGGGGCGGTTATTGTGAAGGCACATGGTGTTAAGAGACTATGCAGATCTGAGCTTACATGGGGCACCCTGGGACAGGAGAAGACAGTAAACTACATTTTAAGCAAAATTCTAACAGCCTATATATAATAATAAAAGTGTAATATGCTAATTAAACCAGACATCCTTCCACAAATTTCATGCATTGGGCCTCTAGTATGTTATATTTTGAGATTCCATTTCCAAAAATATTTTCGGTCTACAACCTGTGGTGGCTTTTGAAATTAAGCTAGAAAAATTGCTTTTTTTTGTGATGCTAATAGTAGTACACATAGAAAAGTCATGTTTTTATAATGCAATAGGTTAATGTTTGATATATTTTTTGCTATATTTTTACTAGCTCATAGTAACACTTTTGACTGGTCTTTGTGATGCTATTTTTATTTTCATCATCTTTATTATTCCACTTTTATTGATGAGGAAGTAAGGATCAACAGTTAAATAACCAATGTATGACAGGCTTAGCCAAGACCACACCTCACTTCTGCTTTCTTTCCATTGCTAAGAGCAATTTAGATAATGGAGAAAACAATATGGTTGGTTTAGGTCAGGAAACACTTTTTTAACAGGTGGGAGTGTCTGATTATTTTTAAAAGTTAGAAGAAAAGGGGTAGAGGACCATTTCAGGATAGGATAAAGACATTATAAAAAAGACAATCATAGTGAAAGTGATAGCAAACGTAATTAATATGACATGATATGCTTTAAGGGGAAATACCAGTAACCCCTATAAACAAATGTTTCCCTGAGCTTCACCAGCTATGAACATAAGAACACTTAAACCATCTTTTGCCACATTGAGGCTCCCAGGAGCAAGCCCATGCCTTTTCCGTACTGTCTTCATTTGCCCGTGTACCTTGGCTGGCCTCCTATAGTTTCAGGGCTGCTGTGTGTCCATGCCTCTTTCTGGTTTGAAACACTTCCTTCCCCCACCTTTTTAGATGGCATCCCAGAGCAGAACTGCTTGACTGGCATTTAGGGATTCCCCCTCCTTGACTCCAATAGCCTTCTTCTTCCTCAGGGTACATTCATACTGACAGAGTAGAGGAACCAGACATGGTTTCATATCCCATCTCTTCCCCGTTCCCCAGCACCCAGACAGTCGTAGGCATTTGCTGTCTGGTTTGATATGGAGCACCTATCACCTCCTTTGTATCTGGGCAGAATTTACCACTGTGAATCAGATTGGTGTGCTTGCAGTGTGCTGGCCTCTCCCTACAAAACTGAAAGGGGAAGACAGACCATTTACCTGATAATTTCGCAGGAGCCAGGACACAGCCGGTGACCCAAGCTGGGCCTATCCGATGTTGCAGCCTGAGACCTTGATTCTGGATGAAGTGACTCAGGAAAGCAGGGTCAGTTAGGAGCGATGTGACTATAGCAAGGTTTAGCATTAATGGCAATGACTCTAGCAGTGACCACATCTTGCAGGAGCATCACAGTCTTTTCATTGGACTTGCCTGCTTCTTAGTCATCCAGCTCAAATCTTCCCTGGGTCGTGTGTGTGTGTGTGTGTGTGTGTGTGTGTGTGTGTGTGTGTGTGTTTTGTTTGCTCTTTGTTGTTGTATTTAGTTTGCATTGTACTCTAGCCTTCTTGCAGATTCTGTAAGCCTTATATCTTTCTAATAATATTTATGGTTTATTTTTAAGTTAAAATATCTCAAGTCTGTTTTCTTGGAAGAAAGTATTCTGACTCAAAGCAAAAGACTCCTTTGCCACGTCTGGCTTATTGCACCATGCTGACTTTTTTCTGTACTAGTTTCTCCCTAAGAGGCGCCTCTTCTGCCTTTTGTTAAGCTCTTATCTTCCTCTACCACCCCTGAAGTGGCCGGGTATAATCCTCATGAAAGACAGCTCTATGCCTTTTCTGAATCTTCTACTTCACAGATATATGGAGAAAATCATTAGGTGCTATTCAAGGGGTGAAGAGAGGGGAAAATACCACCTAATTCCATGGGTTGGGAATTTTGAATCTGTGTTCTGGTCCAATATTAATAATATTTTCATTTAACGTTTACACCATTTTCATGAAATAAACACCTTTACCCAACAAAAGACTTTGAAGTGGAGAAAAAAACGGCTGAATGTCTTCATTGGAAAATGAGGCAATGCTTTCTTCCCAGTGATCTGATGATGGGGAGGTCACTGTACCCTTCATTGTCTTTGGGTGCTCTACAACTCTGTAAATAGTAGAAACTAATAGCAATGCAATTTGTCCATTAGATGTATAAATACATTTTGTCTGATGAGGTTAAATTGACTTCCTTTCTTCACTGTGGAAGAAGCCAGCATTTAGCTTATTTGTAAGTTCATTTCAGCATATCTTACCAGAACTAATGTAGATGGTTATTTAGATTCTCCTCTGAGCTAGTTATAACATCTGACTGGTTATCTTATTAGTTAATAAGTTAAATATAATCTTTGACACCTGCACACTGTAAATTTGTATGAAAGATTTTATGTTTTAAAAAAAGATTCTTTTAAAAAAGCTTTTTAAACAATGTTAGTTTAAAAAATATTACACTTATAGCCTCTAGTGATTTGAACATAGCTAATGAGTGATTGACATAAAATTTAAACCCAGCCCTGGCTGATGTGGCTCAATTGGTTAGGTATCATCCTGTGCACCGAAAGGTTGCTGGTTCCATTCCCAGTCAGGGCACATGCCCTGGTTTCCGGCTCACTCCCTGGTAGGGGGCATGCAGGAGGCAGCCAATTAATGTTTTGCTTTCACATCGATGTTTCTCTCTTGCTCCCTTTTCCTTCTTCTCTCTCTAAAAATCAATTAAAATTTTTAAGAAATTAAATCTAGATTTTCCAACTTTAACTTCAACAATATTTATACAGGAAAGAAGTGATGAGTAAAATGTGGTTCTGTCCAAACCTATGAAGTAGTTTTAATGAGCTTCCTGCCATCCAGGACCTCTCCTGCCCTCCAATTTATAAACTACTGACAAATTACTATTCTGAAACAAGGCTTTATCCATTTCTCTCTTGATATTTCTCCCAACGAATTCCATAGTCAATTAAAAATATTTTATATTAATCTGTACTTTACTACTAACTGTAGAATTTAATTTTCCCACTACATCTTGCCCTATATACCCTCTAGTATTATTTCACAAATAATATACCTTATTTTATTTCTTTCTTATTTTTTTGTTGTGAAGCTTTTCCCACTCTGATTTTCCAAATCCAAAAAAGTTTTAAAAGTCAATTCTAATCAATTTTCTTCTCTCCCATAAAGTTTTCCTGTCACAAAGCCACTGCTCCCTCTCTAAAGGTATAGCATGTGTCTATCCGACCATTTGATAGTCAATTTTGCAATTGTTTGGGGCCATGTAGGCAATTATGTACTATGTTCCTAGAGGCAACATGGTACATAGGTTTTGAAACAGGCTGTCTATTTCAAGCAGAGGTTTGAAACATAGGTTTTGAAACAGGCTGTCGGGCTTCAAATCTCAATCCTACCAATTCCTCCCTCTAGAATCTTGGGAAAATTATATAACTTCTTAAAGTATGGTTTCTTTACCTCTGACATGAAGAGAGTTTCTATTTGAATGGATTGTTGTGAGGATTAGAAAAGTGAATATATGTCAGGTACTTATAAGTATGCGGTGTATGTTGTGTAAACTTGACCATTATTGTTATTGTTTCTATTTTAATCATTCTTAGCTTATTTTCCTAACTGGATTTTAAGTTAGTGTGGAAAGAAGTAATTTTTTAATAATTTGTACAGTGTATGTTACAGCTTTGATGCTCAATCACTTGGTAAGAGGAGCTACTGAAGGCTTTTGAATAGGGTGTTATGTGTCAAAGGCAGTGTAAAGCACCAGGCATCAAGGGGTTGGAAAGGCTGGCTCAAGGACTACTACAGATATTCCAATTATGCAATAATTTTTTATTCTCCAATCAACAAACATTTATTGAGTATTCATCATATGCCAGACATAGAGATAAACCATGGGTATTCAGAGTGAACAAGTAAGTAACCATTACAATCTTTACAGCACTTAACATCCAGTACAGGATATTAATAGGTAAGTGAATAGAGGCAACCCATTGCTGAGCCTTCTAATCCTATCTAATAAAAGAGTAATATGCAAATTAGCCTTCACTCCATCACAAAGATGGCTGCCTCCATAGCCACAAGATGCAGCACCCATAGCCACATCCTATCTAATAAAAGAGTAATATGCAAATTAAGCATCACTCCATCACAAAATATGGCCGCCCCCATGGCCACAAGATGGCAGCACCCAGTCCGGCTCAGCCCTGCCACTGAAGTGGTCAGGCCTGTTAGCCAGGCAGGTGGCAGGGGAGGTGGGGGGCCCGAGGGGCAGAACAGGTGATCACAGGGGGCTGGGGGTCCCCTGCACAGGCCAGAGACCTTTGCCAGAGGCCTCAGGCATGGGCAAGGGTGGAGCCGGTGATCAGAGGGGGCAGGGGCAGAGCCAGTAATTAGAGGGGTATGAGGGTGCCCTACCTAGGCATAAGGCCTGGGCCAGAGGCCTCAGGCCTGGGCAGGGGAAAGGCCAGAGATTGCAGGCATCTGGGCTCCACAGAACCAGCAATTGGAGGGGTAGGGATGGAGCTTGTGATTGCAGGGGTCTGGGCATCAGTGGAGATAGCAAAGTAGCGGTCTGGGGGTCCCCTGCCCATACCTGCAGCCTTAGCCAGAGGCTGCAGTGGGGCAGAGTTGGAGCCCTCAATCTCAGGGTCTGAGCAGGGGAAGAGCTGGCAATCGGAGGAGACTGGGGGTCCCCTGCCCAGGCCTGTAGCCTTGGCCAGAGGCTCAAGGGTGGAGCTGGCAATGGCAGGGGCCTGGGGGTCTCCTGCCCAGGCCTGTCACCTTGGCCAGAGGCTGTAGTGGGGCAGGGGCAGAGCCGGCAATCTCAGGGCCTGGGCAGAGGCAGAGCCAGTGATTGGAGGGGCAGGGATGGAGCCTGTGATCACAGGGGTCTGAGCACGGGCAGAGCCAGTAGTGCAGGGGCCTGGGGGTCCTCTGCCCAGGCCTGTAGCCTTGGCCAGAGGCTTAGTGGGGCAGGGGCAGAGCTGGCTATGGCAAGGGCCTGGGGGTCTTCTGCCCAGGCCTGTAGTCTTGGCCAGAGGCTGTAGTGGGGACAAGGTGGAGCCCGTGATCAGAGGGGCCTGGGTGTCCCCTGCCCAGGCCTGCAGCCTTGGCCAGAGGCTGCCAGTGGGGCAAGGGCAGAACCGGCGATGGCAGGGGGCAGGATCAGAGCCATTGATCTCAGAGGCCTGGGCTCTGTGAAGCCGGCGATCAGAGGAACTTGGGGGTCCCCTGCCCTGGCCTGCAGCCTTGGCCAGAGGTACAGGCCTGGGCAGGAGTGGACCTGGGATTGGAGGGGCAGGGGTGGAGTCAGTGATCAGCGTGAACTACAGAGGAAACACCTTTTCTGACCACTCATTGGCTAAGTTCCCTATATGCCACTGGTAATATTCTTAGTAACTTGGGTAATAAGAATCCAAAAAGGCGATCTAGGGTTTTTCCACCACACTCCTGGAGAAAAAAAAATGAAGGCCCACTGCTGGAGGGCTAAGAAATGTCATATCCTGCCCTAGTCAGTTTGGCTCAGTGCATAATGCCTCAGCCTGCCTACTGCAGGGTCTGGGTTCAATTCTGACCAAGGGCATGTACCTAGGTTGCAGGCTTCTCCCTGGCCAGGGCCCAGGTCAGGGCTCATGCAGGAGGCAACCAATCAAAGTGTTCCTCTCACTTTGACGTTTCTCTCTTCCTTTCTCTTCCACATTCTCTAAAAATCAATAGAAACATAATCTCAGGTGAGGATAAAAAAAAAAATAAAGCAATGTCATATCCTTTGAAAGACACGTCTTGAAAATGCCTAAAGAAAGTTGTCATTTTTTCATGGTGAAGGGATTGGAGTCCATGTTGATAAAAACACCTCGGTGGCTGCGATGTCTGGCAGTGGCTGCAGCAGTGGGGTGATGGGGCTGGTGGCTTCCCCTGATTAGCCTGGTCACCTCCCACAAAGGGAGGCCAGACTGCGACTTAGGCCCACTTCCCAAGGGGAGCAGGGAGAGAGCCTAAGCCATCAGTAGGATACCCCCTGAGGGCTCCCAATATGTGAGAGGGAGCAGGCTAAGCTAAGGAACACCCCCCAGTGTACAAATTTCATGCAATAGGCCCCTAGTCCATATATATATAAAAGCCTAAGCTACTGAACAACTGAACTATCAGTTGACCAGTCACTATGGTGTGCACTGACTACCAGGGGACAGACGCTCAGCACACAGGATCGAGCTTCCTCCTGTCTGGATTGGGCCTGTGGGGAACCAGACTCCCTCCTATCTGGCCTGCAGGGACAGGTTAAAACTGGCTATCCAACATTCCCCAAGGGGTCCTGGATTATGAGAGGGCGCAGGCCAGGCGAAGGGACCCCGCTGGTGCAGGAATCCATGCACCAGGCCTCTGGTAGAAGTATATGTAGGCACAGGATACAGTGGGAAACAAAGGCATTGACTGAAGAGGTGAGTCTTTTTTTTTTTTTTAAATACATTTTATTTTTTTATTTTTATTTAATTACATAGTATTACAAAGATTAGTACAAATATCTCTTTTTTCCCCTGCCCTTCCCCCAGCCACCCCTACCCTCAGTGGTCTGTGTTCTTTGGTTATGCTTAAATGCATGCATAACAGTCCATTTTATTGATTTTTTTACAGAGACAAAGGGAGAGGGATAGAGAGTTTTAACATCGATGAGAGAGAAACAACAATCAGCTGCCTCCTGCACACCCCTACCGGGTATGTGCTCACAACCAAGGTACATGCTTTTGACTGGAATCAAACCTGGGACCCTTGAGTCCGCAGACCGACGCTCTATCCACTGAGCTAAACCGGTTAGGGCTGAAGAGGTGATTCTTAAGCTAACCCTGAGCAAGAGGCATTAGAAGGTAATGGTACAATGGGAGAACTCTAAGCAAGTAGAGCAAATTTGTGGATGCCATAACCAATATGGCATGTATGAGAGCTGCAGCAGGATAAGGCATGGCTATGGCACAAAACAACACTGGAGAAGTAACGGGGCTCCACCCTGCCATACAAAAGATTTATTCCTTTTCCTATGGCCAATAGAAAAGTGTGGAGATCTGAATTTCTATAATAAATGATCAGTAAGATTTATAGACCATTGTGATTCTAAGTTATGCTTCATTTTAATATTATAGAAATAAGGATATATTTTTCATGGGAACAAATAATGTGGTAGTGACCACCCCCAAACACATAAACTTTCCCAAACAACTATAATAACAAATTCCATCCTCCTTGTTTTCTTAACACAAGAAAATACACTCTATTTGGTTTTTAGGATATCTCTTAGAATGAAGAATTCCATTAATATGCCATAGCTTTTGTAATGAATTAGCTCTCTCAGTGAGAATCGGATCTGCAGAAATGATGTACAGATCAGAAAAAAAATGAGGGATAAAGAGATAGGAAGAGAGAGGTCCCAAACAAGGCCTTTACCGGAAAGAACCACAAAATTCTTTGAACTTTGAAAAACCAGAACTTCAAAGCAGTGGCTGCTGGCAAGTGAACAGGTGATGAAGACTGGCTAGCGGACCAACATCTTCTTATTATCAACTTCATGTTTCTGGGAGAAAATTATAAGATAGGAAGTATGCAGTAAGAAGGGATAGCCTGACATTTCTACAGCTGTTTTGACTCTCCCCTCAAATATTTAACTTCTACCACACTGCATGTTCTTGCATTCATTGTATTGTGTCATCCTACTAATATATGAAGTCTGATAGTTAACGTTGCTAATCACATTGAAATAAATCACATTGTGTGTAGAACTGAGTTTAATTCTACCCTCTATTTCTATCTGACAGGGTGCTTTTAGAACAGTAAGTTCCTCAAACATCAGAGCACAAACAAACCTTCATCATGGAAGCAATTTACTAATGTCACGTAAATCATGATGAGAAACAAAGGACATCTCAGCCTAAGAGACAAACTTTTCAATCATCTAACAAAAGAACAATCCCTCAAATTTATAAATATATATTCTCAGCTTGTAATATTAAAAATTCTTATAGCTGCTGGATAAAAATTATTTACATATTTCATGCAGTAGAAATGTGCTCATCATCAGTTGCTGAGAACAACTCATGTATATGTATTATATATTTACATAAAATGATAAAGTACATCAAGATATATATTTTTAAAATCCCTTAGCAATGGATACCTACAGTTTTTAATGATAGGGAACTACCTCTCATTCTCATAAGCAAGAACTCTATTCAGTAAAATATGTAAATCACCAAGAGTCCTTGGCATATGACAGATGTGGTAATAAAATAAAGTAGTGTGTAATACAATAATATTGTTTCAATTTAAAAAGTGAGTGTTCTGATCTGTCCTGATGAACTTTTATTCAGCTGATTTCATCATCTAGTGCCACAGTTAGTAATGAAGGAGTTAAGATTAGGAACTTTCTTTAAGCTGTTTTAAACTGTCTATAAACTCTCAGGTACTATGAATACTTTGGTACAAATTTTTATTATAAAACCGAAAAATATATACCCTGTTCCGTGAATTTGTAGGCCTAAAATAAAACTAATTAATCAACTTATTCCCTATACCATTCCAGAATCTTATATGAGGTAGTTTTCAGAGATACAAACAACTGATTGCAAATACAGTTTTTTTCATATAAAAATAGAAACAAGGAAATAGGCAAAGAAATAGAGTGAAGAGAAGAATAGAAGTAGAAAAAAGATAAAGCACTAAGGAGCATCTCGATATAAGAGATTATCTTGACAAGTTGCTAAATGTGGTTCAAAAATTTATTCAGATTTAATAGTAAGTACACAAAAAACTTACTTATTTTTATTTTTAGACATTTATATGTAAAGATAATGAAGGAAAATTAATAATCTATTAAATTTAATGTTTAAAAAATAATTCTTTAGAATACTGGAAATTCAAACAATGTGGTACCCAAGGGAAGTTGCAATGATTTTACTACATGGGTAGTTGGGATTCCCAATTTTTTTTTCCTGAACAAATGCTTTATTATCAGGGTATAATCACTATGATGTTGAGTTAATATGGCTTTCAATTTTCCCTGTGTCCTGTACAATTTTAAATTAATGTTAGTTCAGCCTCATCTTTATTGACTAAGTTGTGTTATACATTTGGTTCACCCTATATGTATAAAAGCTGTTTTAAAAAAAAAAACAACTTGGAGACATGAAGTTTTCCAAACCATTACTTGTACAGTGATACTACATTGGTGATATTCTACCTTTAAAGTTGTGTTATTAAATTAACTTTGTACCCACAGATTAGGCATAATAAATGAGATATTTTCAAGTACATAAGTGGACATATAATTAATAATTATTATCTTAAAAATTGTATTTGATAGTTATAAATGCTACTAATGACATTTTATCACCGGTGTCTATTTTGTTCCTGTCTCATTCTTTCTTTCCACCTAATTAGTTTTCCACATTTGAAATTTATCAAATATTTTTAAAGGGCCAATTATGTGCAGTTGTGTTATTTAATCTCACAATATTCTCTCCCTCAAGGATATTTGCATGTCTGTTTTACAGATAAGAAAATGGTGGCTTAGTAGTTAAAGGATCATACTAAGTGACAGAGGGGAGGTAACTGAATATAAACGTCTAGATATTTTTTAACACAACACCTCACCAATTGCTACATATTAAAATCCCCTTAGTTATCCCCCGAGTTATCTCATTAGTGGATGCCCTATTCAAATCTGAATTGTAACCCTGTGCCACTCACCTTAATTCAGGGACCTCCTGGTGCCTTGAATTATCCGTATTAATATTATACATGGAGTCATCAGTCCAAGACAGAATAAGTACATTATATGTCAACTCTCCCACATCAAAACATGAGTTATCTCTTCACTAAGCTCTATTCCCAGACACACACACATTATGTACACTTTATCAACCAAGGAAATGACAGTTAATACTTTAGAGTCTTTACTTATACCAGGTATGGCAGTAGTAGGCTTACAGTTATGAGTATGAGAAATACAGAGTTTATTCTCATATTATTATTTATTAATTATTGTATTCTTTTTTATATGAACAACTGTAAATCTACAGTTGTTTAAAGCATCTAACTATGTGTATATATACTTTTCTCACTTATGTTGTTTCTAATCTTATTTGTCCCACCCTGTTTTGCTATCCAAGGGGATAACAAGTTGATTGCTTTCACATTTTAGACCCAAACCATTGGATGCTAATTTATATTAATCCTTAAGTTCCTTTTCATTCTAAAAACAATTCATTAAATTCTTTTCAATTTTTGCACAATAGCAGTAAAAATAAAACAAAATGAGCAGTCAATTCATTAGATTTTACCGATTTGTCACTAGTTTTAAAGATAAAAACTGACAATATCAACTTTACTAACATATTTCCTGAAACAAGTTAGGGATTTAGAAGAACTGGGTAAAACATATCTTTATTAGATTAGGGGTAAAAGTGCAAACAGGCTTCATGAGGAGGATGGCTATATGTCCTGGTTTGCCTAGGCTCATCCTGGCTTGTGCCTATCCTCCTGTCATTCACTCTGATGTAGCATCTATCCAAATTTTTCAGCTTTTCAATTTTTAAAATGTGTTTTTTATTGATTTCAGAGAGGGAGGGAGAGGAAGAGAGAGAGAGAGAAACACAATGATGAGAGAGAAACATTAATTAGCTGCCTGCTGCAGTACCCTACTTGGGATCGAGCCCGCAACCTGGTCATGTGCCCTGACCAGAAATCAAAGTGACTTCCTCATTCATAAGCCAATGTTCAACCATTGAGCCACACCAGCCGGGCATAATTTTTCCGTTTTTAAAGACATATTGTTATTGCTCATTTTTTATTAAGATGAGGTGGGATAGGTTTGATAAGTTTCTGCTTTGCTGGCAGCTTCTGCCATAGTCTGGTCTAGTGGTTTGTGAGACCCATGTGCGATGAAGACCACCCTCACTTCAACTTGTGCTTAAATCTGAAAGACAATGATCAACCTGCCTCTCTAGTCCCACCCTCTCTAGCTACAACTTCCCTGCAAAGACTGCATGCATTGTCCTTGCTGATAAAACAAAGCTTGCAGACTTCCGAGACCAGGAACAGCTAACTCCTATACCCGGTGCACAAAGGGGCCGGGACATCAGTGCTTGGGGTCAGTAGGAAAGGTGGGAAATTCTGCTTGTCGTGTGGGAAATGTGTACGACAAGTAGGTAATGAGAAGTCCTGCTCTGTAGAGAATAGTCTATAGTGTATTTGTCACTTATTATATGGTACTATCCTGCATTGATTGGAAAACCTTTCAGCAGGAATAACAGAGAAAGGGAAATGAATATTTAATGTGTTAGGTAAAAAGTTACAGTTCTTTAAAAGAATTGGTGGGAAGCATATACTTCCAAATATATAAATATTTGCACAAAAAGTTTGTTATACTTACCGCCCGTTATGGGGATCGTATATATGTTAGTAACTACATGACCCAGGTGCAGATTTGTTGACAAAGCCCCACATCACGTTCTGTTTACATTTTCCTCAAAATTTGTTAGAAATTTATTATCAAAGAAAGGAGTGGCAAAAAATATTCATCATTTGAATATGCAGCGAACTGTAATTATTGCAAATGATGTCTGCAAAAGAAACATTGAAATTGGTCCTTACAAAAGGAGAAACTAAATAAATTAAGTGAGAGTTCAACAAGCATGAATGACAATTTTTAAACTTTACAATTATACTTTGCAATATCTAGAGTTATGGGAAGAATTTTTTGTTGGTATTTCTCTTTTTAATGGAATATATTTCTATATTTTGAAGTACTTACATTTTGGCTAACAATTCAGAGGAATCATAATAGAGATGACCTATGATGTATCGAGTCTTCCAGAAACATTTGGCAAATAAATTTATAAATAAAAGTAAATCATATATAAGAATATTTAAGTTTCAATATAAAAATATTGAAATTGAGGTTATATTCCATGAATCATAATATGGTTTTGCTAACCTGTTACTTTAGCACTTACAGAGATGATATTTTTCAGTTAAAATTTTTATGGCCGACAAAAAAAAAAAAAAGGTCAATTGAAATGTGCACAATTTCTATGTATTATCTATCTTTGAAGCAGTTTTCTGGTAATTTTTACCAAAAATATTTGTAAAATAATAGGTCTCTATTGAAAAATATACATTTTCTAGTAATACTAGTGACATAGTACTGGAGAGAGATATGGATAAGAACTTGTTTAAAGCACTAACTATGTGTATATATACTTTTCTCACTTATGTTGTTTCTAATCTTATTTTTCTTGGTGAATTTTTATAGGGCTTTACAATCCTTTCAAAATTTCTAACTCTTTCAGTATATATTTCCTAAAATTGAGGACAGTGTTTGATAAAAGCAGTACAAATACCAGACTCTGGAAGTGAGCATTGCTTATGTTCAGATAAGTGAAAATGTATTTTAATGTGGTTTACTACCCAAGGTATGTGCTATTTTTATATTTAGAAAGAATTTTATGTGGAAAATAGTTAATGAATAGAATTTTTTTATTGGTTCATGGGTTTTCAAGAAGGTGGTGGTCCATTTTTAATCTAGATCGGGTTTCTCAACCTCAGAACTGCTAACATTTGGGTCAGATAATTATTTGCATGTGGTGTGGGAGGACACTGTCTTGTGTGTTATAGAATTTTGAGCAGCATCTCTGCCCTATACCCTCTAGATACTAGTAACATCAGGCAGTTGTCACAACCAAAAATGTCATCAAACATAGCCAATGTCCCCTGAGGAGCAAAACCACCCTCAGCTTTAGATGAATCACCCAGAGGATGAATTTCAGGGGGAAAGAAAAGTGGTAAAATCAGACAGATAATTTGGAAGACATTGGGATGGAAAACATTGGAATAAAAAGAGAAATTATGGGGGGGGCGGTAAGGGTGCTGGGAGAAATCATGGGTTTGTTTTTTTGAAATGAAGATTCAAGGTTCCTGGGTTATATTCAAGCAGATGGGTCTGACAGACAGTTGAATATACAAACCTGTAACTTTCTGAAGAAGTTTCCCCTTGAAGGAACGTTTTGAGTATTGTAAGCTAAAGTGAGGATGGATGTGCATAGAGGAGCAAACAAATGGGCCAACAATACAACCTGGGAACATAAAGAAGTAGAGGGGTGGACAGCATGTGAGAGAACTAACTATTAAAGACAAGGAATGGTCCGGGGTAGGAGAAGAGGTAGGAAAGTGTGATATCATGTCTGACAAAGAAGCCTTTCAAGAAAGCAGCTGTCTTAGTAGCAATGCTACGGAAAAGCACATTCAAGCAATAAATGTAAAATGTTCTTTGGGCATAGCAGTCAGTTTGAGAGGGAAATACAAGACTAAGTGGAAACTATTATTCTGCTCTATAAACTTGGTGGCTGACACCTAGTGAATACCCAAAAAATGTGAGATAAATGAAAAAATAAGTGAGTAAATTGTATTGAGTTATACTGAAAAAGTACCTCTTTTGAGAATAGAGAAGCAGGTCTCTGTGCCTATAATAGTCTTTGACTATAATAGTATATCAAATATCATATCTAATTCCTTTTTGGTAATGCAAAATGTTCTATGATTGTGTATGAAGGATTTTGAGACTCTCAGAAATAGGCATTTCAGGGACATATTTTTAATACTCCCTTTCCATACCAATATGCACATACAGACAGTTGAGTTATGCCAGTCACAAAATAACTTCACTGTGGAATTGGGCTCATTTAATTTATAAATAATCATTTGTACATCCTGAAATATGTCGAGTTGTGTCTAGAAGGCTGTAAACAGCTGTAGATATAATACTTATCACCAGCATGATATGTTCTAGGTAACAAAAGTAGAGAGAAGGTTTTCTTGCCTGAAATTTTAATGTACTTGGTATGGATTTAAGAATTGCTCTTTCTACATGTTCATGGTATTCAGTACACTTACTATCATTTTCCAACTCTACTAAGATATTTTTTAAAATAAGAAACTAGTTTCAGCTGAATTTCATTATAAACACTAGCCTATGTAGCCTATTTGCTTATTCTAAAAGTTGAGAAAGTCAAATATTAAATGCTATAGAAATTCATTTTTTAAATTGCAGTTGAAGGAAATGAGTCACTTACTCTTCTTGTCAATGCTACGAGAAAGGAGCTGTGCTAAACTTTGCCAGTTGGAAATATTTTACATCATGATTTTGCTCACAAGAGACATTTTTTTTCTGTGTATTTACTCTCCAAGTACACATTTAATGGTTCGAATATCATTATTTTTATTCCCGTTGTGCATCGTCAGTGTATAATAAAATACTGTGAATAAGAAAATATTGCAAATAATCTCTTTAGAAGTCTGGGTGCCACCAAAGCATAAATTCATTCTTCTTTTGTAGTTAAATTAATTCCTTGACTCTATTTAGACGTACATTTTCAAGGACTTGAATGATTGAAAAGAGTAATGTGTGATTCTCAATCAAGTTCCCATGACTTGCATACTTGTCTGTACTGATACACTACTAAACAACGACAAGGCATACATAATAAGCATAAATTACAATCCTTATTCTCAGAAGCTTGCAAGCCTGTGGGAGGGAAGGGACCACATGTTAATCAACAAGAGAACAATTACATGCTGAGCACTCTAGAACTCTGCATGGGTAGAAGGTATTTAGGGTAGAAGACAACCAGGAAAGCCAGCGGTGTCCTTTCATCTATTTTTATGTTGATGTTGATAATGGTCCCAAAGAGAAACTTGTTTTTCCCAGTGTCTAATCTTTTTTATGAGAGATGGGGGAAAGGGAATTGAATTTGCCATTTGTAGGAGCACAGGATTAAAGGCAAGGGATCAAGAGACAACAGATCTTGAGCTTTTTTTTTTTTTTATCTGAAGGGTGTTTTACTGTACTTTCCTTATTGAGGAAAGAGAACCACAGGTCTGCTTTGGGCATGGCTAATTTTACTTAGTCCTTTGAGACTCGCAGTAGTAGGGAAAGGGTCCTTAAAACAAGAACTTAAAGTACATATCTTAGCAACTCCGTCACTTAGCTTTTTTGGTAATAGCTTTATTTTTGGTTTTTAAATAATATGC
Source organism: Murina feae (assembly GCA_004026665.1). NCBI lineage: Eukaryota > Metazoa > Chordata > Mammalia > Chiroptera > Vespertilionidae > Murina > Murina feae. The sequence goes on from PVJC01016112.1 coordinate 17,409, forward strand.
CTTTTTACTTAAAAATATTCATTGTAATTGCTACCTCAGGCAAACCAATCATCTGTTTTGTACGTAAAAGTTCACTCACTGATTAAAATAAATCATTGAAACGTGCTTTAGGAGAATAGTTTATATTCTTTGAGTACAATGTCATTGTACTTCCTGAGGCCAAGAAAGTATATTCATCTAGAAAGTAATACTGATAAATCTAAGAAAAGATTGAACCATTTTAAAATAGAGTAGGTTCTTGCAAGCAAAGCTGATTTAATTTTATGGAGTTTGGAGGGTTATTTAACACTGACCTGGGGATTGGCTATTACATTGGCAAGACTTCACACAGGTCATGTGGACTACCTCAAGTTATCCAAGAGATTTCAGTTCCCTGCAGAAGTAAGGAAATGATGGTTTCTTCACATCTGCTCTCAGTACAAAGCATAGCTTCGTCTACTGGATTCCAAACCAAAGCGCCTTTGCTTATAGGAAGATATATTATCGACAGTGGTATGAAACCTGCGAGAAATATTGTTTATTCACTCTTCTTGAGTTGCCAAGAAGGGAAGTCACAGACATGAGTCATGTGCTTGCTAAAAAGCTGTCAGAACCATGAGTGGAAGAATTGCAGGTATCCGATGAGGTATCTGTCACCGGTGTAATATATACTTCCGCTTGCTCAGTATGCATACAGCCTGGGCTAAAGTGGAGGAAAAGCCTCAGGCTCTGAGCTCCAAGAAGTAAATTCTTTGGAGAGATACTGGATAGGCTGAGGCCAGAGATTTGTCTCAAGAGACTTGAGTTCCAGATTTTCCAGACCAAAAGTAACTGAGTGATCCTACACAATGTACACACTTCCCTTTCTTTGTGCCATACCTAAGGTTTCTGCCAGTTTTAATAAAAGGCCCATTTAGAATTTCCTTTGTATTCCCCAAGAAAGCCTTGGACATTGTATGAGTGAACAAACTTGCCATCACATTTGAAAATGGAGAGAGAAAGGCAAAGAATGGACAGCAATGTCAGCTCTCAACTGTGATTCCTTTTCTCCTTCTACTTGCGCTCTTTCCCTATTATCTGATTTTCTCTAAAGTGACATTACCCAAATGCATAAAATGAAATTATGTCTGTTCAGACTGAATGCCTAGTAATGATGATTAATGTCCTGGTTTTTGTACAGGACTTAGTGAAAACCAATGCAAAAGCCCTACCACCAGGTTGGATAATACCTTTTATTTGACATTCCAGTCTCTTTTGAAGTGTAAGATGTGAGAGAATTCCTTTTAATATTTCACCTTCTTTTATATAACACTATCTTTTTCAACAATGCTTTCTTGAAGATCTGAAATTCCACTGTGTTGGGTTCTGACATTGTGTAATGGCTGCTTTGGGGTTGGCACAGATTAAGTTTCATATACTTAACAGGTTTTAAAAAAAGTAATAAAAACTGAGCATTGACCTATGTCCAAATAGGAGTTTTTCATGTTTCCTAGTGAGTCAAATAAGAGATCAAAATAAAGGACCTTGGCAAGAATATGATGGCAGATTCCTTTGATAACACTACCTGATCAGAGTCCTTTACTACTGCACCCTGGAGACATGGGGAGTTTCTGCTAACAGTGCTTATAGGTATGTGTCTATATACGTGTGTGTGTGTGTGTGTGTGTGTATTGATTTTTTACAGAGAGGAAAGAGGGATAGAGAGTTAGAAACATTGATGAGAGAGCAACATCGATCAGCTGTCTCTTGCACACCCCCTACTGGGAATATGCCCGCAACCAAGGTACATGCCCTTGACTGGAATCGGACCCGGGTCCCCCAAGCCGCGGGCCGCCGCTCTATCCACTGAGCCAAACCGGTTAGGGCACTTATAAGTACCTTTTTTTCACAGCAATATAGAGTCAAAATCTCAGGAAAACTTTTCTCTACTACTCAATATTCAAATATTTATATTTTAATAATGCCTAGCTAATGTCACTCTTTTCAGCCCTCATCTACCAGTAGATGGTCTCAGTTCTCTAATATGGCCATAATACCCACTATTCTCATTGACCACATACTTTAGCCACTTATTCTGCATATATCTGCTACATGCCAACCATTTTCAAACAAGATAATGTGTGCAGAACAGTTAGAGTCCCTATCCACAATGCCTGGCGTTGTAACATATTGTATATAATTATCACTTCTTTTTTAAATCACAACCACCCTAAGAGGAAGGAATTAGCCTGAGGTCAGGAGTGAAGGATCTTACTAAAGCGCACATAGCTCATTGGTCATAGGAATGAGTTTGGAACCCAGGCCTGTTTCATTCTAAAACTTCTATTCTTCGTCATGCCTGGAAACCCTATTCATCCTCAAGGCCCAACATCAATACTAGCTTTTTCTGTCTAAGCCCAACTTTCCAACAGATGGCCCATTTCCTTTCTGGCCATTCTCCCCTAGCATTATGCATTTCTGGGTAGTGATTTCCTCTTCTCTTCACTAGAATTGTTTATCTGGCCATCTGATGACTAAGTTGTGAGTACCTAGAAGGCCTATTCACATGTCCCAAAGCATCAGCACTGTACTTTTCTCATGGTCAAGGCTCATATTGTTTGAATTGAGCTAAATTATCTCCCTGTGCCATGGTCTGTCACCGAAGTGCAGCTGCACCTCCTCAGAGTGGAAGTTGGACCATGGACTCTGGAGAAGATAGCTCATGAACTACCTGGAAAGACTTTAGCCTTTGTCAGATTCCAAGAATCTAAGTAATTAATTTTGAGCAAATCTGCCATGCTTTGGATTTGTTTTTCACTTTGGACTCTTTTTATTCCTGGGTTTTATACTGTCCAGGGTAAATAGCACAAAAATGGATACCTGGTAATTATAGACTTCTAGATCCCAGAAGATAATTTTAAAAAGTATCTCGCCCAAGAAGGCATATGAACAGCCAATAAGTATATGTCAACCTCACTGGCAATTAGGGAAATGCAAATGAAAACTACAATGAGTTACCACCTTACACCTGTTAGAGTGGCTATTATCAGCAAGACAAGGAATAAGTGTTGGAGAGGTTGTGGAAAAAAGGAAACTCTTCATTCACTGCTGGTGGGGATGTAGATTGGTACAACCATTAGGGAAAGCAGTCTGGCAACTCCTCAAAAAATTAAGAATAGAGCTACCATACAACCTAGCCATCCCTCTCCTGGCTATATACCTGAAAAACTCGAAATCATGTATTCACAAAGATATATGCACATTGCAACATTATTCATGGTGGCCAAGACATGAAAATAATCAAAGTGTCCTGCGATAGAGGGCTGGATAGATAAGATGTGATACATATACATAATGGAATACTACTCAACTATAAGAAAGGATGAAATAGTACTATTTGTAATAACATGGATGGGCCTTGAGAACATTATGCTAAGTGCAATAAGTCAGTCAGAAAAAGCTAAGAACTACATGTATATGATTTCATTCATAGGTGGGATATAGACTTGAAATTCATGAACACAAACAGCGGTGTGGTGATTGCCAGAGAGAAAGGGGTTGGGTGGGAATGGGGACCTAATATAAGGTGACAGGAGAAGACTTGACTCTGGGTGGTGGGCACATAGTGGAATATATCGATCTTGTTAGATAGTAACCCTCACCTGAAACCTATATGCTCATGTTGACCAATGTCACCCCAATCAATTGAATAAATATAAAAAGATTTTAAAAAGTAAATGTAGCATAACAAAAATTTTAATTTTTATCATGACACCACCCCCCCCCCCCAAAATAAAGTATCTCTCCCAACTCTTTTATTTTGTCAATGAGGAAACTGAAGACTAAGGAAGTTTCATAAGTTGCTTAAAGCCTACAGAGCAGGCCTCAACAAAAGGTCTCTTCATTTCTGGTAGTAAATTATTGTCCATATTGATAGCTTTGAGCTTGGAGGTCATGTGCTCTTTTTCCCGCCCATTATAGGAATTCCTGACTACAGTAGTAGTGATGTCAACAGGTTCTGCTAGTGAGCCTGGAACAGGAACTCACTATTTTTTAAACAATCTATTTAATTTTAAATTAAAGAGTGCCTTTTTATCTATCGAACCCAACAGAACCTTATAATCATACTAGAGGCCCAGTGCACAAAAATTTGTGTACTCTGGGGTTGGGGGTCTCTCAGCCCAGCCTGTGCCCTCTCACAGTCTGGGACCCCTCAGGGGATGCCCACCTGCTGGCATGCCTGGCCAGCCTGGGTGAGGGGCTGATGGCTGTTTGCAGGCTTGCCAAGCCCCCCAGTGGGGACCCTTATCCCATGGGGGTGTGGTTAGCCTGGGTGAGAGGCTGAGGGCTGTTTACAGGCTGCCCATAGCTCCTTCAGGGTTCGGGTTCCTACTGGGGTGCCCGGTTGGAAACAGGTATCTGGGATTTATTTAACTTGTATAATTGAAACTTTGTTGCCTTGGTTCCCAGTGGAAGCCTGGGTTTCCCCTGGCAACCCAAGGTCCCAGCCGGCAGGTATCTGGGGTTTGTTTATCTTCTATAATTGAAACTTTGTAGCCTTGAGTAGAGCTCAGGGCCCACAGGGCCTTGGCTTCCTCCATTGCCTGGGGCAATGCCAGCTCCATGGCTGCCGCCATCTTAGTTGAGTTAATTTGCATATTTGCTCCTGATTGGTTGGTGGGCATGGCTTGTGGGTGTCATGGAGTGAGGGTTAATTTGCATATTACTCTTTTATTAGATTAAATTTATTGCTCTTAACACTGGAGGGTTCCTTCAGTGATTCTCTTGTCACAAGGCTGTATCTACATCTGTAAATTGACGGCTTTCAAATTTGCATCACCAGACCAATCTTCTTCTCTGAACTCTAGACTCATACACTGCCTGCTGGATATCTCTCTTTGAATATCTAATAAGCCTCTCCAATTTTTATTTATTATTACTATTTATTATTTATTATTATTTATTATTTATTATTATTTATTATTATTTATTATTATTGTTGCTGCAAAAAGCATGATTATTTCCATTTGGTCCAATGCATGGGAGAGGGCTCCAGGGTGGTTAAAAGGATACATAATGGTTTCAGTGAGAAGCTCAGGCAAAAGCCAGACACTAAGGAAATGTAGAGGGGCCTCTGAGAGGCCTCTGAGCTCCAAAGGCTCCTAGCCATGCTTGAGGGTGAGCCTTTGGAAGAGATACTCACCAGCCCAGCCTGGAGGCCAGCCAGCCTGCGGAGGTGATTCAGGTGTGGCTCATCTTCTTGATCAGTTTCACCTGCTCACCCCGGAAGTGGTTCTCCAGGAGGTCACAGAGATGAGGGCCTGCAGCTCCACAAGGCCCTGGCTCAGGTTCCCCTCCAGGCCACGGCAGCTCCCATGGCGTCCTGAGTTTTGCCTACTCATCCTGGAAGGCTTCAGCACGTCCTGGAAGAGAATGTGGCCACCGCGCTGGTTTTGTGTCTTTAAGTGAAGCTTTGAGCCCTGGAGCTTCTCTGCCAACTCATGGAAGAAATGGCCCCGCCTTCGAGAGCCACATCGTCAGGGTGGGAAAGGAAGCCCAGAGAGGTAGGTGGGAGTAGCCCACAGATGCAGGCTGGCCAGGCAGGTGACCGCAGCGTCCACCTCAGTGGAATCATTCTGACGAATCTCATGGTTGTTCAGCTATAAGGAGTTAACACTTTGTACGCGGGCGTTTTCCCGCCACTGTGTGGTAGCGTTCGAAACACTTTCCTTCGTGCAGGGGTACATTACAAAACTTGCACATGTACCGCGTATCACTGCGTAGTTTATGAGTGGCACACAGGACAACGAGATAAAACATTTTTATTTTTGCTGGTTCCAACTAGAGGTTCCAATGTATGCCACTGACAGTCTCTCTGGTGGATCCGAGTTTACTCGTTTCCCGCAAAAAATTAAGTAGGAAAAAACCAAAATGGTGTTGGCCTGTCTCTGAGTTGGTTCTGAAGGTGGTGCCTAGATAAAACGCTAGAGAGGGGTCAGAGGCCGGAAAAAAGGGGCGTCCCTGGGCCTGGAAGTAATCTGGAGGCTTTGCACTTCTAAAAAGCAGTGGAGATGGGCAATCTGCCATTTCTGTGAATGCTCTGCATAGCATGGCATCACAAGGTGATAAAGAAAATAACAATTGCTGCTATTTGCTGAGTACTTACCGTGCGCCAGGCACTGTGCTTGGCACTGTACAAAAATCTCATTTAATCTGCACACCTTTATGTAGTAGATGATAGCCCTATTTTCTAGAAGAGGAAACTGTGCAAAGTGAGTATTAGTAGGTGTAGTGGATGCCTTATCCCAACCCCTTTGCTGGGTGGGTGTACTGTCAGTTGTCAATTGGTTGCCTCTCAGCTCCCAAAGGACCCTTCAATAGATGCTCTGTATTAACAGAGTTCCAGTAAAGGGCACTAGAGCGACACTGTGGGAGGAAGAGGCTCTTCTGTTTCACAGTGGCATTGGAGGTTGGCTATGGGAGTGTGAGGACATCCGGTGAAGCATCAAACCCCGCAACACAGCCCCTCTATAAACCGTGGTCTTAGCCTAGCCATAATCTTTCCAGAACCCCAGCACAGCTTGCACCTGCTTTCCCTACCCCCGCCAGCACCCAGACCTCACACACCCACAGCATCGGTTGCTGATCACCTGCTCCCCACTTGCACTCAGCACTCCAGAGGTTGATGGTCTGCTGTTTGCCCAGCAACCCATATCCTCTGCAGCCTGGCCAAACCAGCGTCCTTTCCTACTGGCTGGTGGGCTGCACATTACTTTCTTCCAGTTATTCCTTCTGTGGATTCTGTCCCCCAGCCCTAGGGGACTATGCAGTTCTTTTATTACCATTGGTAATTATTTATATTAAAACTTTACTGCTTTATTTATTGTATAATTTTTGTATCCAGATTGGACCCAGACCACCATAGGCCCATCCCTTACCCTCCTGCTCACCTTTGAGCAGAGTCAACGACTAGCCCGCAAAAGTCAGCTACTTTGACTCCAGGCAGACAAGTCTGTGGTGCAGTTTACCTTCTAGAGCTCCCCTATGGATCAGGTCAAAGTGAAAATTTACGAGAAACCCTGTCCTGTTCGTTCTCAGTTCTCTCTCCCCTGCTCAGTCCTGCCCTCCTGGTATTTTCCTGAGATTACTTCCTTAATAAAGTGGGTGCATCCTAATCCTGTGCCAGGCTCTGCATCTGAGGAAACTGACTTCTGCCATGTACCAAGGCCACGGAGCTAGAAGATAATGAAGCTGAGGATTGTACCAGGTCTAGTGGCATCAAATCCTGTGCTCTTACCCAGCAACTTCTCTCAGATGAGGAATCTCCCACCACCCAGGTGTTCGCCCTAACCCACTGTGCCTTCTGCGCCAAGCCATCTCCGCCTTCAGGATGGTCTATCAGTGGTTCAGAGTGAAGTATGTGATCCTGGCTCAGTAGTATCCAAGGCCTATGCCCACTGTTCCCAGAGGGCCACATGCCCCTAATGTCTCATGGAGGCTAACATAGCCCCTGCTGTTACTACCACTTCTCTCTCACTCTTCTTTCATCGCCCAAGAGTGTAGCCCAACATCCTGACCCTCCCAGTGCCCTGAGGTGAGTCAGTTTGTTTAGCTAAACTATGCTTCTCCTGTTCAGCCACATTTATTTGGGCTAGACGAGTTCTTCATGCCCTGGGAATTGCGCACTGGTATTCAGCTTGACACTTGACACTAGCATACCTGTTAGGTAAACAATATTTTTTATTGGGGCCATAGCTGTGGGTTTATTTATAGCTCCTGCCACCATACACTAGCAGTTAATGAGGTGGTGGGGACAGACAGTCGAAAGGCTGCTTAGGGGCCCAGAGGAACTAGGAGGATGGAGACTTGGCTGAGACTGTATGTGTCAATCTTGAAAGATAATTGGGCCAACACTGAGTGAGAGCAGCTTGTTCCAGTCCATTCCATTTTCAGATGCTCTAGCACAGAGTGAAAGATTCAGCAGACAAGTCCACAGGTCTTGGCTTTAACTGTCTCTTTTCCATCATCCCAACAGGTATTTTGGTTTTGTGGGTTGTTCTTTGACCACCACCTGCAGAGATCCCTTTGGGAAGTTCTCAGCCTGGTCAGTGCTCCCTGGTGGACTCTGACTCCTGTTTTCCCATTTGGTAGTAATTACTTGACAGTTACACAACTTCTCTCCCTTCTTCAAACATGCACATGTGCTAATAGATAAAAGACCGGTACTCTTATTATGGGATCTACATTTTTCAGAGAGGCAACCTATTCCACTTCAGAAGTGGTTCCTCTCTCTCGGCATTGCCACATTTCCTTTGTGGCTGGGTGAAGTACAGCTGTAGCTAATCCAGCCACAATTTCAGTTGTCCCACACTTAAATGAAATTATTAGCCACCCCCACAGAGTGTCAGCAAACTGCAAATAGAAATGTGCCTTTGCAGGCAGCTGAATCCAACTGGGAATTGAGAAATTAATAGAAATTTAGAATAATGGGCAAGCTTGCAATGAATCGTTCATGAGTTCAGCAACCTAGTTCCTTTGGTAATTTGAATGAGCAGTTTTGCTAATAAAGTTTGTCTGTGTTTCATGAACCTTCTGGATCTACCCGTCATTCACAAACAACTTGAATTATCACTGTCCCGTCAAATGTTGCCCTTTCCCTTAGCTTGCTGAGTGGCTCTGAAAGCAGATTTTCTCCAGTGTAGGCAGGGAATGGAGGGAGAAAAAGACAAGAAGCTTTTAGCACCAGCTGAGGCAGACTGGCCTACATCCACATCAAGGATGAAGCATGTTTATTTCATGAAGGTAACTTTGGATGAATTTCAAGTGTTACAACATTTATTTGAAAGGGCAGCTGTTCCCAATAGAAATTCCCAATTATGATCAAGATCTACCCATAGTTCTTGACCCCTCTACTTAGTAGGTCTGCAAGTGCCATGATCCCCACTCCTCTACCCACAGTGGATTTAAACTGCAGAAAAATGAGCTGATGTCACCAGCATCTTCAAGCTTTTAACAATCCTCTAATTCCCCACACCAATAAAGCATATTAGAGTTTGCTTATCACCTTTATTTATGTGCTCTTAACGCTTCTCTCCCCAATGGGACAGAAATATATGTCCCTCAAGGAAACACAAAGCATTGCCCACTCACAAATACATCAGGAACCCCTTTTGCATTCTCTGCAGTTTCCCCAGCAGTTTGAGTGCTGTTCTCAAGGAAACGGTTGTCAACAGGATTGATTTTTCCATTCGGCTCCTGGGATTGCAGCAGCCTGGCAGCTGGCCAGGTGCAGGGCACTGAGGCCTCCTGGGAGGCTGAGGAACAATTCAGGGATCTGAGGGCAGGCTGAGCAGCCAGGAGGCATGGCTTTGATGCAAGGAAAGCAGGTTGGTGAGGAACTCAAATGCTAGGTTTTCCACTACATTGCAGTTGTGTGATGGTACAGGAGATATTTAACCTCTCTGAGACCATTTCTTCATCTTTACATGGAGACGGTTACAAAGTTACTGCGAGGGTTATTTGAGGGATTCATGTAAAGTCTTAGCATAAACCCTGGTAGAAGGCTAATAATATTTTTGCTTGGGTTCAATTATCATCACTGCTAATTAAGATTGAGGGGCTGTCATCTGTTTTTCTTCAAAGTTCTTTCTAGTTCATTTAGCTATAGGGATTTTCTTTCTAGTTCATTTAGCTATAGGGATTAAGGAATTTCACCTTTTCTATAATTTCTAAAAATCTATTGATTTTAATTTTTAAAATCAAAACGTTTAAAATAGGTGGCCAGTTTGTGAGCAGGTGAGCACACGTTTGTAAGTGTGAGTAGTTGTAATTAGCACACATGTTGCTTTCTGGAGGCGAACATTTTAAGAGCTTAAAAATTTATCTTACTATATGAAGTCTTTTATGGCATTTTTATTTTTTAATTTGTTCATCAAAATGTGTAGGAAAAATACATACTTATTTGTTTATATATTTAATAAATATGTAGTTTTTACTGAGTGCTAAGCATGCTCTAGGTCTGTTACAAATATTAACTCAGTTAATCCATATTACAATACTATGAAGTCAGGTCTACTATTATTCCCATTTTACAGATATGTACAATGAGGCACAAAGAAATTAAGCAAGTTGTTTAAGATCCTATAGGTAGTAAATTGCTCAGCCAGGATGCTAATCCAGGCAGGCTGGTTTCAGAGTCTGTGCTTGCAGGTATCAGGAGAGGCCAGTCTAGCCCATTTGTATTGTGGGGTCTTTTGAATAACAGGAGTTTGGATTATTTAAATTGTTTTGTGTGGCTGTCAGGATGGGATTTCTGGGTTGATACACAATCACCTTCTTTAGTCAGTGTAAGGCTGTGCATTAACCAAGGATTTTCCCATTGCATGAGGGAGGCAGCAAAGTGGTGTGAAGGACTCTCTCTTAAGAACCCATGTCATGTGTATTAAGAGCCACTGGAGTTGAGTAAATTAGCCTGTGTTGTGTGTTTGTGTGGGGTTTTTTTTTGTAATGAATCTAAACAAGATTCTTAGACCTTTGGCATTCTGAATCATTTTAAGAATCTCTTTTAGTGACTCAGAGTAATTCTATTCCATCCAAATAGACCTCTACATTGAGACCAAGATTTATCATTTATCTTTTATTTCTTCTCATAAATAAACTCGTAAATGTAAGAATGGGTAAAATACTAACCATAACAAACCACATGGATGCCAGAGATTTTTTTAAAGCTTCAACTGGCTCATGTATGCTTTGGAAGGAGTTGGTCACTTGCTTGTCTTCCCGCCTCAGTGATTATCCCTGATTCACCTCCAGGGTTGGTGTTGCTTTGACAATACCATCTCAGCATGTTTTTGGTTTGAAAAAACACCACGAGCTTACCTCACGCACATTCTCCTGGTTTCCCTCCTATATCACTGGCCTATATCAGCTGCTTTGCAATGTTCTCCTCTTTTCTGAGACTTCATCAAGTGCTCCAGAACTCAGCCTTTGGGCAGGGCATAGCACCGCTCTGCTCAGAATGCTATGGTGGCTGTACATCCTAAGTCCTTGGGTTAAGACCCTGTCATCTGTCCTTTAGCTCTTGCCTAATTGCTAATTGTATTAGTTTCCTAGAGTTCTTAACACAGTACTATGAACTGAGTGACTTAAACAACAAAATTTATTGTCTCACAGTCTTGAAGTCTAGAAGTCTGAGATCCAGGTGTCCGCAGTGCTGTGCTTCCTCTAAAGGCATGAAAGAAGGATCTGTCCAGGCCTGATCCTGGCTTCTGGTAGCTTCATGGCTTGTGGCAGCATCATTCCAATCAGACTTCTAGACTTCAAGACTGTGAGACAATAAGGACAATAGAGCTATATTCCAGTGTGACCTCATTAATGGCATCAGCAATGGCTCTATTTCCAAATAAGATCATGTTGTGAGAACTTCACATGAATTTTGGGGGAACACAGTTCAACCCACAACACTACTAATCTTCTCCTTGCTCAATGCAGGGACACCACACTCCTCTCTTTGCTGTTCCTTGAATACTTCCTTGGATGTGCTCCCGCCTTGAGGCCTTTGCATTGGCTGTTCCCTCTGCTTGGAACATCCTCACCCCGCAGCTGTTCACGTGGCTCACAAACATCTCTCTCTCAAGTTTGTCTTCAAATGTGTGCTCCTCAGTAATGCCTCCTTCCCCTGATCCTCCCGCATAAATTCAAACCTCCACTCGTCCCCATGCCCCTCAGTCCCCCTTGTCCAGTGTTTTCCTCTTTCTTTCTTTCTTTTGTGGTACTCACCACCTGCTAACATACAGTACTTGATCATTTGTATCATCTTATTTACTGCTTTTGCTGTCCATTGTTTGTCTTCCCCCACCCCAACACCAGAATGTAAGCCCAATAAGAGGTTCTCTGTTATACTCTCTGGTGTATTCCAGACATCTAGAACAACAGTACTTGAAAATAAGGGCAGGTCAAAAATGTGGGTAGCCTTTCTATTTTCCTTTTGGTTTAGTTGTAGAGATGCTTACCTTTCATAAATTGGAGTAAGGCAGGTGGGAGGAGGGCAGAACATACCCCAGACTAGTGGTTCTCAACCTGTGGGTCAAGACCCCTTTGGCAGTCGAACGACCCTTTCACAGGGGTCGCCTAAGACCATCCTGCATATCAGATATTTACATTATGATTCATAACAGTAGCAACATTACAGTTATGAAGTAGCATCGAAAATAATTTTATGGTTGGATCACAACATGAGGAACTGTATTTAAAGGGCCAGAAGGTTGAGAACCACTGCCTTAGACTGTTTTCTTGAGCACTGTGGCATCACTTTCCCATTGGACCCTCCACCTGAGACCTTTAGCCAAATGTCATGTTCAGGATGACTGCGACTAGTGGGGCTTGCTATCCCTCCCTTCTGGACATTTAGGGTATTTTGCACATACAGAATGAAACCACAACCTTCTGATGACACTATTAGAAGCCTGATTTGACTTGTTACATTGAGGCTCCTGGAAAAAACTGGTAATCAGGTTGAGAACAGAGGCATCATGACTTGCTGTGATTTTTCTCCTAGCATCAGAAAGCAAAAAGCTCCTAAAGTGACCGCAGAGTGCTCTGGGAGGCAGTTCTCTGGCTTCACTAGAGTGGATGAGGTTTAAACGGCCCACAGATGTCACTTCCAATTTCCTTAATAATTATGTCAAGGCCTCTCACGGACCCCTGGCCAATATCAGGAGTCATTCGCAGCAGAATCACTGAGCTAACCAACCCACGATGCACTTCTTGGTCTTAAAATCCATCATTTTATATCAAAGTTTTCTATTTGTTATGATCCTTTGTCCTCATAAATATTGTCTACCTTTTATAGAAGGTGGAGTTTAATGATGGCAAGCATTGTTGGTTTTCATTCTGGTGTCCGCATGGATGCTGGCACAGGCAAATACTTAGGAATGCTTCTTAAACCCCAACCCGAAGTACAGCCTCAGAGGACATACAGCCTCACGCAGGTTGCACCACCGTCCAGCCTTCCGTTGGCCATTTTTATTTAGATTTTTTTGTGTGTGTGTGTTATTTTTTTTTAACTCATGAATGGCTTTCACAAATAAACGCTGTGACACCACTTTAAGCCATTTTTCTGTCAGAAGGAAGATTGGTGGTTGCAGAAAAGCATGGGAAAATGTTTCTGCCATCATGAGGCCCAGGAGGAGAAACATCTCAAGGCATCAAAAGCAGACGAGACCTCATAGGGGAAGGCCTGGCCACATAGATGCGGGAAATGTGCCATTGATTTTTTGCCCTCCACACTCATTCACGGATGACAACATTATCCATGACTGACCATAAAACAGCAGGGGTATTGGGAGGTAGGAGCTGATTGAGGCAACACATTTGATCCCTCAATCCACACATAATAAACCCATCTTCTTCCTTGCTCAGCCACCTGTCATATGTTTCCTGGACAAACTCTCTTGTTTCTCCCTAGTCCTGTGGGTGTTGTCCACATGCATCCGTCTAGAAGAAAATGCTGGGTGTGTCTGACTGCAGATGTAACTCATTTTGATGGGGATGAGTCCTTTCTGCAGCGAATTCACGAGGAACTTATGAAGCTCAAGTGTCAGGGCCTGGCACTTGCCTTTGGTAGGGGCCACAGAATGTCCCATTCATTATTTCTGTTTAAAATGTTTCAAAAGTAATATATTTTAACCATAATAAGTTTATTGTCCTGGCTTTTTCTATTCAAATCCCTTCTCCATCCCCCCGCCACACCGTTTCCTTCATTGGGATGCAGGCAATTTAGGAACCCAGCTAAAGTGGAAGTTGAATTGCAAATGCTTTCATTTAACTTAGGTTGAACAGAATATATTTATGTATTTACTGGATTTGGAGTGATTTCCAAGTGTAGGTATTGCTAGCCATCCCGGAGTGGAATGAACGACTTGCAGGAATACCGGGGCCACCCCCTCTCCCACTCTGTGACTCAGCAGGTGTCAGAGCACAGCAGTGCAGGCCTGAGCCTTATCTCTGTGATGCCCTGCACCAGAGTTATGTGAACAGGGGAGGAGAAAGGAGGATGGAAACAGACAGAGCCAACCATTGGTCCGTGAAAAGTATCACAAAGAGTATGTCAGGCAGTCGATAAACAAGGCCATTATGTTATTTTTCGGGATTTTAGGAAGTTTGTGTTTGTCAGCTTTTTACAATTTGTCATTTTGTGATTATTCTCATCCTACATGAATCTTCGTTTTTGCTTATAGTGTATTTTTCTGACAAGTTTCCCCCTATATAAAAAAAAAAAACAAAAACACTTTAGGATTTCTAAAGCCCAGATCTTCCCTGCATCTACCTTTTCAATTCTCTTCCATTTGTTTTATTTTGACAAGCCCTTTGGTGTCTAATGCATAAAGTTTCAAATAAAATTAAGTTTAATTTTATTTTTCAGTTAACATTAAGAATTTGACTGCCCTCTGCAATTTCTGAAAAATATGTAGATATTAAATAATTCATTCTTATGAAGTCTTTAAGTGTGAAAAAATAACCCTAGCATTCCATTTTTATAGGACAAGTGGAGTCAGGAAATATGAGTAGGTTTTCATAACCTCAAAGCTTCAGTGAATTCTCAGGGTTCTTATCTATTACTTTCCAAATGGAGCTATGTCATCTAAATAAAAAATTACACTTCTACATTAGAAATTTTTTTCTAATTTGCACATACTATGATAGAATTTCTAAGTGACACTTTGTTGGATGCCTTTATTCTACATATACAATAAATACTTTGGTTAAAATAAATGTTTTATATAGCCAAAATAGTCTTAAATTTTCTGGGAGAAAAGGTGATGGTGAAATGTTCAATCATTTCTACTTGAACTAGAATTGACTAATTAGAATAAGTCAAAGCATGTGCATTTGTGTACAGGTGATAATTTTGTTTGGCATTTCCAATCATCCACCTAACTGCAGTAAAGATTTCAGAAAACATCAATAATGCCTTGTAAGACTGCCTGGGGGGTGACAAATAATACCAGCTCACCCTTTGAATAAATTGCACTCCAAGAAAAACTGTGATAGTAAGCTTTGGTAAAGTAAGTGATTCAGAACTTTCCAGCTCAAGCATAAGCCAGTTGTAGAGCTTTTGAAACCTTTGAAACTGCTGCTTTGACAATGGATAAATCTGCGCCAAGATCACTAGCATCCAATTTGTTCCAGGATACTTTATAGGAGGAAACCCATACAGAAAATAAAAGAAAGTCTCCCACAATAGACCTTTTTTTCTAAGGCATTTCCTCTCCCCAGAGATTTCCCAAGTGATTCCCATGCAAGTGTTGACCTTGACCAAATCTCTGAACTTCTTTGGGTCTGTGTCCTTATTTTATAAAACAAAAGGTTGGAGCCACATCCCAACTCTACATTCCAGATCTGGAACAAATATTCTGTGGTCTATATCACAATGTATTAAATGGGTCAGATCCATAAAGGAGAAGAAAAGTAATTAGAGTAATTAGCAATTACTCTAGGTGTAACATATGCTGTGGGAGATGCAGATACCACTGGAGCCCTTAAGACTTCACTGAATTATTGCTTGATACATGGGCAAGAGTTACTAGAGAGGCTAATTCTAGTTTGAAATCAACAATTCAAAACATAGGGCATTAGAACATTCACACATTATTCAACCATTATATTCTAAGATCTCTATTTAAGATTAAATTTCCATGTAGACAAAATTACCCACCACTGTCCCCAATGAAGTAAGTGTATTGCAGACTGACATTTATTGCAGTCTGTTCAATAGTCATATTTTACCCAGCATTAAACAGGTAACTGACTCTTGAGTTGAGCCTCTGAAGAAATAATTGCCTTATATTTTGGGGCTACCTTATATTTAAACAAACAAACAACAACGATAACAACAAAAAACAACTTATCTTGAAACTATTCTAATTGAATGCTCAAGTTACCTATATTATTTAAATGTTTACTTCTTTTTCCTCTCCTTTTAATTATTTGCTTATTTACATATTTATACATTAATGCTGATCTTGTATATTAAGCTTGTATCAGTTAAATGTGCTTATTTGGACTCCACTGCCTCCAAGTCTCACTGAACCATTTAGGACTGTGAAACTTCAAACTTTTGGCCTGTTCTACAAGGGCTTTACCATTTACTTGTCATTTTCTTCAATTTGGGGGGAAATTTTAAAAATAACTTCAGCCTTTTTAAAGATTGTACTACTACTTCATTTTCTAATTTCATCTCAAATATTTTAATCTTTAATATCTTTTCTGAGGTAAAAAGATATACAAAGTTAGGGATGGAGAGATGTATAGGAAATTATCTATATATATAAAAGCCTGGAAACCACCGCAACCAAACAGACAACTGAACAGGCTGAGTGGGGCGACTAGGCCGGCAGCGGGGTTAGTGAGGGACAACCAAACAACTGAACAAGTAGGCTGCGTGGGGCAACCAGGCTGGCAGGGGGGTTAGTGAGGGATGACCAAATGACTGAACAAGCAGGCTGAGTGGGGTGACCAGGCCCACAGGGGGTCAGTGAGGGGTGACCAAACGACCGAGCAGCAGGCTGCGTGGGGCAACCTGGTCCACAGGGGCGTCAGTGAAGGATGACCAAATGACTGAACAGGCAGGCTGTGTGGGGCAGTCAGGCTGGCAGAGGGTTTAGTGAGGATGACCCGATGACTGAGCAAGCATCCAGTCCCACAGGGGGTCAGTGAGGGTGACCTAGCAGCAAGCTGCGTGGGGTGACCAGGCCAGCAGGGGGGCAGTTGGGGGAAACCAGGCCAGCG
>PVJC01016113.1:0-34271 GCA_004026665.1 Murina feae
CCAGCCTCCCTACCTGCCATCTCTCCTTGACCTCTGTGCTCCAGTCACACAAATGTCTGACTGCTCCCTTCTGTATGTATCACTTCCTCTACCTGCACACTCCTACACCTCCTTTAACAGTAAGCTTTCAAAAGGGAGGGGGTGGGGAGGAGTGGCTTTAAAGAGTTAAACCACATTTCAAAAATGGCTAAAGAACAGAGAGAAGGAGCGCTTAAACAGAACAGAATGCAGAAATATACACAAGAATATACTAGAAGTTAATATTTGACACATACATGGCTTTCCAAAGAAAGAGGGAAAGAGATATGCCCACCCATCTAAGAATCAGCTTCATCTGGTAGATATTGGAAAAGTAGAAGTTTTTTCAAACATACCTTTTATTTCCCCCGCCCCACCTCCCAAGTTATCTGCTCTGCGTGTACTCCTTTCTGCTCCACCCTCACCTGCTCCCTCCTTCTCTGCCTGGGACTCCTGGACACATCCCTCTCACAGATTCTGCTCCTTCAGATGCCACACCATCACCATACAAGGTTGCCCAAGTGCATGCCACTCTATTAAAGGTTGGAAAATGAAAGAAAGTACAATGTAGGAAGGGAGAACTAAAGAGCTGAGTGCAAAAATAGGATTCCACCCCCCCCACCTCAACATCTATGATGTTTGCTTAACATGGGAACCAAAAGTTAACATGTGTTCACTTAACATGTATTTATTGAATGTCCACTGTGTAACAGGCACCGTTCTAGGTGCTGAGGAGAGAATGATGTAGCAGATGGTGTTGGGGCCCCATCATTATACCCTTGAGCCTTATAGCACACACCATCCCATTTCTAATGATCAGGATCTGCATCTCTTTGCCTGTCAACTTTCTTCAGCAACCAGAACATGGTATGGGCATGGCTGATGAGCCCATCAGGCCAGAAGTACCTAAGAAATAACACCTTGAAACAACCCTTACTTGGTGGCTATTTAAACAGGAGTTGGTGTATTGATATCTCAGCAACCACATAGCTCAGGGTATATTCTGTGAGGCTCAGAGTTCACCCGCACAATTAAACTCCAGTTACCCACAGTGGTAATTTGCTTCATAATGCATCCTTTATTGACTGCCTTTCCACTCCTCCAGACTCCTGCTGGTATTTCTGGAGATCATATCTCATGTAAACAATTGTACTCAAGTTCTTGTCTCAGGTCTGCTTATGGGGAAACCCAAACTAAGATAAATGGTTTAAAAAAATACATTTAAAAAGGCAATGCCCTGGCCTCACAAAGAAGATAAACAATAAATAAGTAAACAAATAAATATATGATTTTAGGAAATGAAAAATGCTATGGAGAAAAACAAAGCAGTCTGGCTGGCATGGCTCAGTGTCTGAGCACAGGTCATGGTTCCATTCCCAGTCAGGGCACGTGACATGATTGCGGGCTTGATCCCCAGTGGGACTTGCAGGAGGCAGCCAATCAAACGATTCTCTTTCATCACTGATGTCTCTCTCTCTCTCTCTCTCTCTCTCTCTCTACTTCTCCCTTTCTCTCTGAAAATCAATAAAAATATTTTTTTTAAAAAGAAAACAAACAGATAAAAGATAGATAGAGTGACTGGTGGGCATAGGGCAAAGGGATACTATTTATATAGAGTGATCAAGGAAAGTGCCTCTAAGAAGGTGATATTTGAGAGACTTAAATGAAGTAAGGGAGGGGGCCTTGCAAATGTCTATCTAGTAAGCTGGGGTGGGGAACCTTTTTTCTGCCAAGGGCCATTTGGATATTGATAACATCATTCATGGGCCACACAGAATCATCAACTTAAAAATTACTCTGCTATATTTGGTCAAACATTTAATTAACTCACCCCTATTGCCTTGACAAGACCAGACCGAATGATTTCGCTGGCCTTATACCCCAGGCCGATGTTCCCCATCCCTATTCTAGAGAAAGAATATTCTTGGCAAAGGACCTGAAGCGAGTGAGCTCAGTGTGTCTAAAGGTCAGCAAGAAGGCCAGTGGGGCGCTCTTTCCTCTTCTTCATCCACACTCACTCTGCTGGGAGTGTCATCCAGTCCCATGGGTTTAATTACCAACTGTATACTGTCACCTCACCAGCTGGATCTCTTTCCTGGAATCCAGACTCATAAATCTATCTACCTACCTATTTCTATCTGAATTTTTAACATACTTCAAACTTAGGTCCAAAACCAAATCTTCTCCCCAAATTTCCTCCTTTCACTGAAATGTCTTCCCCCATCTCAGTAAGTGGGAAGTTCATCATTCCAGTCTCCAAGGTCAGAATTATTGGAGTCATCTTTAACTCCTCTCATGTACATCCACATCCAACCCAGCAGCAGATCCAGTCAAGTGCCTTAAACATATCTAGAATCTAGTTACTTTTTACCACCTTCACTCGGCCACCTCAGTCACCACCTCCCTTACCTCTACCTCCCTCGCCTGTTGTCAGCCTCTTGCTCCTCCTGCGATTTATGTTCCTGCCCAGTAACTGAAGAAATATTTTTTAAATGAAGTCAAATAATCTCAGTAAAAATGACAGTTCTTACAATGGCCTGCAAGACTCTATCTACATTCCCGCTTACTTTTCTTCCCTCATTACTTACCACTCTCCCTCCTGCTCACTTCCTGCCGGATTGTGCGGGCCTTTTTGCTTTTCCTCAACTATGCAAGGTAAAGACAGGACCTTTACCTTGGTGTTTTCTCTACTTAGAATGCTTTTTCTTCAATTGTTCTTCACCTCCTTCAGATATTTGGTAAAGTGTCACCTTCCAAGGGATACCCTCCCTATCCAGGGTCACTGCATATCCTGGCCAAAGGGACAAACGGTGCCTGAAATCCAGCCTTAATGCAGGGCACACAGAAAACACTCAATAAATATTTATTGAATAAATGTACAAAAGAATGTATTCAATCAGACACATGTGGCTCCTAATTCAGTATAAATCCTTGAAGAGGGAAAGGCATCTCTTTTTTCTATATTTTTATTTATTTATTTATTTATTTTGGTTAATTCTCACCCGAGGATATTTTTCCATTCATTTTGAGAGAGAGTAGAAGGGCATGTGCCCTGACTGGGAATTGAACCATGGCCTCCTGGTTCATAGGTTGACACTCAACCCCTGAACCACGCTGGCCGGGCTATAGGATGTTTATTAACACAACATTTCATTTTGTCAATAAAATTGTTTTTAAAATGTTAAAATAACATTTTCATTAGCTTTACAGAGTAAATATAAGATTAGAGCTGGTTTATAAAATAGTTTCTGAATTTCTCCAAGTTTCTTAGGTCTCTTCTGATTTCAGTAATCGAAATATTGATTTCCATATGTTTCTATTTTAAGAGCATTGGGAGTAATGATTTTTTTTTTCTTTTTCTGAGTGCTTGTATGTATTTCTTGTCTAGCTTTTTTAATGATGTCATCATGACTGCCTGATTCATTCCTCAGGAAAATTGTTACCTCTTAAAGGGTCGTGTTTTAGAATTCTTGATATCTCTACCCCACATGTACATACCCAACAAATGTTTATTTATGGATGAACTTCAAAGATTCATGCTGTGAATACATTTGCAGAGCTCATAAACTCCACCACCACTACCCAATTTATCTTTTACAAACCATTATTTCTATTATAGTAGCTTGCATCCTGGAAGCAAGGCTCCTCCACATTCTCAATGATCAGAAGAATCCCATTAGAGTCTGGAAGCCAAAATTCCCAGGATGCCTCCAGGTTCCAATTTTACTCTTCCTGTAATGGAAAATCCAGCACCGACCTCTCCTGTGAGGTGGTAGTCTCTGATTGCACAATATTGTGTTCCCGTCGGAGGGTTGCAGGAGCCTGAATACTCCTTGAGAATCTCTCTCCTCTCTAGAAACAGACTGTTCATTTAGCAATTAGAGCTGTCAGCACAGCAAGCTGTCAAGAGAGACAGCAGCTGCTGTTCCCAGGGCAGGGAGTCGCTGGCAGAGACAGGACTTCAGGACCCAGGGAAATAGGTGGGAGAGTGACTCTTACTGGTAATTTGCTACTTCCCCAGCACTTACATATTTGCGTCTTGTATCCAGGCAAACGACCCAGTAGAGAGGAAAGTTAGACTGGAAGTGTAAGGAGGAAGGAAGAACAGGAATGGTCTCTAAGGGCTCAGATCTAGGTGATGCTGCTCCATCCACTCATCCCTCCATTCAACACCCACCTACTGCTAACATCAGTGCACACTTATGTTTTCCCGACTATTCCCTAATGCTGACATCCAGTACACATTTTTGTTTTCCCAACTATTCCAAATGTACATTACAACTATTTTGGTTTCTTATTTAAATGGTCGTTGAAATCACTCTTACCATTAAATACTGTTAGGATCATTTATATTCTTAATTGCATACTGTCCCTCCGATTCTGTGTTAGGTTGATACCTAACACAAAGGAACTTTGAGTCTTTCAGCCCTCTTTACAAGTCCTAACTAGATCCTCTCCCATTTTTTGCCTTTGTTCCTCATCTTCCTTTCGTCTGGCTCCCAGCTTTCTAGCTCTGTCTGCTTTTGGTCATCATTCAGACCTGGCATCATGGCTCTCTCCAGTCTTGGCTCTTTCCTAACCAGTTTTTGCTCTCTTCCTCTGGATCTATTTTCCGCAGCTCTTCTACTCTACCTGACCAAACTGGTGCCAACGTCAGCCAAACTATGCCTTTGACTTCTACTAGAATCCCCATCTAGGGGGGATAGAACGTTTTTGCATTTAGCCCATGGTGGGTGGGGTGGACTTCAAGCACCACAGAGGACCTGACTATCATAGTCAAGCCAGGCCAGTGTTGCCCTGACTTTGTGTACTGACCGCACTTCCATGCCTTCATTCCTGCTCCCATTTTTCCATCTGGCATCTTCAGATTGATGCTTCTTTGAACTATACATATGTTTGGTGTTGTGCTTCAGACCTCAACCACAACAAGGGTTTTCCTGCATTCCACTTGTGCTTGGGCAATATCTTCCTCCATAGGGTAGGTAGAGAATGGCCAGATTGGAACACTGATCATGGGGAAGCTAGGGATTTGATGCTCCATTAAACCAATGCTTAAAGAATATTTGTTCAATGTTTCTGTAGAGGAAGAGTGATGCACTATGTGGACAGATGTGGAGAAAGACTATAGGTGGTCATATGTCACTCGAATACTTGACACAGGAAATCAAAGTT
Organism: Murina feae; assembly: GCA_004026665.1. NCBI lineage: Eukaryota > Metazoa > Chordata > Mammalia > Chiroptera > Vespertilionidae > Murina > Murina feae. The sequence continues at coordinate 5,191 of PVJC01016113.1, forward strand.
TTGCAGGTAACTGGACTCACTTTTCTTAAAAAATAGTTGGGGAGCTAAGCTGGTGTGGCTCAGTAGTTGAGCATCAACCTATGAACCAGAAGGTCATGGCTTGATTCCTGGTCAGGGCATATGCTGAGTTGTGGGTTCAATCCTCAGTAGGGGGCAGGCAGGAGGCAGCCAATCAATGATTCTCATCATTGATGTTTCTATCACTCCCTCTTCTTTCCACACTGAAATCAACAAAAAAAAAATAAAAAAATTAATACACTAATCATATTGTATTAGAGTCTAATCTAATGACCTCATTAAAAAAAATAGTTGGGAAGAAGAGAGGAAGCAATATTGCTGAGGTTGAAATGGAAGGAGTGGCAGGGAGAGAGGCCGGTGACCCCAAAGACCACTTTATTCCAGCTGTCCTTGGGGGCACTGTGTCCAAAGCCAGCTGCTATTAGTCCCATGTGCCAATACTGTCTTACTTCCTTGGACTGTCCAGACTGAAGGTCAACAACCAGAACATCTCCTGAAGGGCTCATGCCTGCCACCTACCACATTGTTTGGGCCCCTAGACCCTCAGCTCCCCTGCCACATCGATGTCAGAGATCTCAGATGTGTGGTTTAAGAGTGCCCCGTTTTCACCCTCTTCCTTGTCCCCCTCCCCCAAGGACGAGTGTCCTGTTGAACAATATATGCCCCCCCTGACATCTTACCACGAAGCTGCATTCCCTCTTCTAGCCTGAAATTCCCAGCAAGACCCCAGGAACCTTGGTAAAGAACTCCTACCAGGACTACCAAGGCCTCAGCATAGCTCATCACCCTATCTGGCGGCATTGTATGTTACCAATGCTCATTCACCCCTTTACTACTCTGAAAGCACCATAATAAAGCAACCTGGTAGTTGCTCTATAATCCGGAGGCTTCAGGCTTTGTACCTCTCTGCCTGGACTTTATCTGAGCTTGTTGGCATTTTATAGTCTTCTAGACTTTTAGCTTATAATGAAGTTATGGGGGTAACTGTATCTTAGAGGGACAACAAGTCTAGAAACCTTAAACCTTGCACCCATTTTTCATGAAAGATGACCCCAGGTCAAATATCCCAGGAAATTGGAATTCCAGCCTAAAATCAGCTTTTAGTCGTTGTTTCCTAAGGGCTCTGCATCTGTTGGCTAGGGTACACATCTCATCACAGCCATAGCAGCTGCCATATGCAGGGAAGTTTTGTTCACATCAAACAGGTCATGTCTTTCTAATGTTCTGAGTTTTCAATCTCATACATTCTAGACAGCCAAAACTGCTGTGCAGACACTTTATCTAAAGCTCAGGGAGCATGTGCTCAGGTCGATGCCCTGTCATACGCTTCTTGACTAGTGTTAACAAGGCCTAATCTAATCTAATAAAAGAGTAATATGCTAATTGATCCTCACTCCATTATACTCACAAGCCATGCCCACAAGCCACACCCACAAGCCAATCAGGAGCAAAAATGCAAATTAACTCAACTAAGATGGCGGTGGCCATGGAGCTGGAGTTGCCCTGGGCAATGGAGGAAGCCAGGGCCCTGCAGATCCTGAGCTCTACTCAAGGTTACAAAGTTTCAATTATAGAAGTTAAATAAATTCCAGATACCTGTTTCCAGCCAGGCACCCCAGTAGGGACCTGAACCCTAAAGGGGCTGTGGGCAGCCTGAAATGGCCCTCTGCCCCCTCACCCAGGCTGGCCAGGCACACTAGCAGGGAGACATCCTCCAAGGGGTCCCAGACCACGAGAGGGCACAGGCCAGGCTGAGAGACACCCCCCTCCGACTGCACACATTTTTGTGCACCAGGCCTCTAGTTATGTTCTATAAAGTACAGAATCAAACACAACATCCTTCACATTCCTGCTATGTGAAACTTGCACCCTGAAGTCAAGGAATGCCTGGGAAGCCTGTATCCTCTCCAACTCTCAGTGCCTCCTTGCATGTTTCTGAGCCAACCTCCTACCCTGAACATTTTGACTATTATGCCCTATCTGCACCTCCATAGCCAATCTTTTCATCAGTGAGATTGTCTCCTTCCACAGTCATGTCATTGCTGACCTAGACTCTAATGTGCCTTCCAGTTTGGAGGGGTACATCCTTGAACACTACATAACAGACAGTAATGGCCACACAGCACCCCTCATCTGAAGACTTGAAGGGAACCTATCTTCAACATTGCTTGGCAGAGCACTTCATCAATGCAGGGTTTGCGCTTAACAGTTTGCCCCCTCTGTCATCAGGGCACCCCCACCATGTTCCCACAACCCCCTGCACTACCAACCTGAAGCTCCTCACGCTTCATAGCAATGATGCTTCAACCACTTTCATATCCACTTATCCTGGAATCCTCAAACCCACCAGACCAGCCTGTGGGTCAGTACTGAGTAAATAATAAAGGTAAGTATTGCTCACTTTAATTCAATGTCTTCCCTAGAAATTAACAAGCATCCTCTGAGTTTTACTTCCAACCTGTTCATTTTTTAAAATATACTTTTATTGATTTCAGAGAGGAAGGGATATGGAGAGAGAGGTAGTAACATCAATGATGAGAGAGAATCAACGATCAGCTGCCTCCTGCACGCCCCACACCAGGGATCAAACCCTGGCCTCATGGTTCATAGGTCAACACTCAACCAGTGAGCCATGATGGCCAGGCTCCAATCTGTTCTTATTCCAGGACAGCTCTCCTCAGCTCCTGATTCTTGACATTCTTTGAGGCTTTGTTCTTGCCCTTTGGATTCACTGAATGAACCTGGTTTTCTGTGATTGACCTATCGAATGCCTTGTATTCACTGCTCTGGTACATCATTCATAATAGTTAAGTCAAGCTGGGGTCACAAACAATCCCCAAAATTTGTTACTCATTCTATATGTCAAATGTGAGTCAGCAGGAGGCTCTGCTCACTGTAGTTACCAAGAAATCTAAGCTGATGGAGGTTCCATCTAAACACCTGCTACATCATTACTGTGATAGGAAGAAGTGATGGATCTGAAGATACTTGTCTGGAAATAACACACATTGCTTCTATTCACATTTCATTGGCCAAAGCAAACTACACAGAGTGCAATCTACCATGAGTCTAGAAAAAATATTCGGGTATTTGGTACTGATGAACAGATTCTAATGACAGGCACAAGATTCACTTGTTATGGCTCATTTGCTTGCCAGTGTCCAGTCCCTTCTGTTACTCCTTGTTCTTGGAAGAAATTTCCATTCCGTCACCCATATTCACTCATCCCACATTGGCTGACAACCTGGCACCTATCTCTACATTGCCACTAAAATGAACTTCCTGGCATATAATCTCTATTTTTGCCTCTGATTCTGGTCTCTGCCTTCTGGCTTCAGGACTCACTAACATGGGAAGGAGGTGCCCTGCCCACATACTATGCCTGGAACCCACCAAAACTAGATTAGTCCTTGTCTATCCCCTTTCTGGAAGGGGTGGTTTAGACACCCAGAGTCCCAGACTTGCAACTAGAGGACAAATACCAAAGCTGTGTCCAAGGAACAGTGCCAAGGCTGAGGAACTCAGCCAAAACTAGTCATCATGCAGGGAGCCAGAGGCAAGTAACCAGATCCTCAGACAAGGTCAGGTAGCTGGGAGACATGAGAGTAAAGGCCAGCAGGGAAGATGCTGCAAATAGAAACACCACAAACATGGTTCCCTATTCACACCTTAGGGTTTTCTAATTAAACATCCTTAATCAAAGTATTACTACATATGTTTTACAAAATCAATTGGTTTTGCCAGGCTTTTTTTTCCTTCTTTTTAAACCAGCCTTTTAACAAAAAATCACCTGTCCTCTGCTCTGCCTTCGAAGCAAAATTTTTCAACTTTTTAAAAAAACCTATACATGTATTTATTTACCTAGTTCATATATATTTATTTACATAATTAATATATATTAAAAGCTTGGTTATATATTTATTCATTTTTAATTTTTTTTAAATTTTATTTATTTATTTTTTAAATTTTGTTTTATTGCTTAAAGTATTACAAAGAGTGTTAAAGAAAGTGTCCATTTTTTCCCCTTGACCTTCCTTTTTTTAAATTTTAGACTGTTTAGTATATCACCTTTCTGCTGTGCAATATGGAATTAACTCTCTTATGTTACTACATACTTTCTTTCTCCCTAATCTCCCAATATGTTTATATCTCAAATTTTGTTAAATCCATAGTGAATGTTAACATAATTTTTTTACTCTAAATATTTTTATAGAAGCAATGTAATATAATGAATATCAGTAAGAACTCTGGAGGTAGATTGTAATCCTGCCTCCACCCCTAGCTCTGTGTGATAAACTAAATAATGTCTCCTCAAGATGCTCACATCCTAATCCCCAGATCCAGTGGATATGTTACTTGGTAAAAAGGAACTTTGCAGATGTGATTAAGGTAAGGATTTTAAGGTGGACAGGTTATCTGGATTACCAGATGGACCCAATGTAATCATCAGGGTCCTATGAAGAGAAAGGTAAAAGAATCAGATTAGAGAGAGAAGATGTAAGATTGGAAGCAGAAGCTGGAGGGAGAGAAGATGATGCTGACTTTGAAGATGGAGGAAGTGGCTAGGAGCCAAGGAATATAGGCGGCCTCTAGAGGATGGAAAAGGCAAGGAATGGATTCTGCCACAAAGCCTCCAGGTACAATGCAGACCTGACGACACCTTGGTTTTAGCTCATTGAAACTTACCTTAGACGGCTGCCCTCCAGAAGTATAAGATAATAAATTTGTATTGTTTCAAGGAATTAAGTTTGTGGTCATTTGTTTACAGAAGCAGGAGCAAACTATTATACTGTGTCATCTTCAACAAGGTACTTAATTTCTTTGCCAAATATTTTTTATCTACAAAATAAGTTGTTGTAAGGATTAAATGAGTTAATAATTGTAAAACATTTAGAACAGTGCCTAGCATATAGTAAGTGCCATATATACATATACTAGAGGCCCGATGCATGAAAATCATGCAAGAATAGGCTGCCAGCACCGGCTTCCTTCTGGCACCTGGGACCTGGGCCTCCCTAGCAACCCAGGCTTTGTCTGGAAGGACGTGTGGTCTAATTAGCATATTATGCTTTTATTATTATAGATTTGCTGTTATTGCTTGCAGCTAAACCATCAAGAGAAGTATGATTTTGTGCCTTTTCTTTTGTCTTTTCCTAGAGCTTATAATTCCCTCTTAGTCTTCTATGCATTTGTGGTTAACTCATCCACAGCTAATAAAATTGTCTGTCAATATGGCCATATATACCAGTAACATATCCATTCCATTTTTTAGGGGGAGACATCACTCCTAGAGTCCCTTGTTCTCTTCTCCCTATAAGCAGGTTTCCCACTGCACAGCTGTTGACCATTCTTTCTTATTCTGGGGATTCCCTTCATTCTTCTCTTCAGCTAGATCTATTTTTCTTGATTCAGTCTTCCTCTCTCTTGTTTTCTCCCTTCCAGCTTTACTAAGGCATAATTGTATCTGCCTCTTTCTTGATTTACTTTCTAATTTTGGTGGTGCACATCCTCCAATAGTTTTGATGAAGGGTACCTGAGAGGTGAATTTGTTGAGAACTTGATTGTCTGAAAATGTTTTTATTCTACCCTCACACTTAATTGATAGTATGGCTGGGTATAGTTTCTAGTGCCATAAGACTGAATGTTGGTATCCTCCCAAAATTCATGTTGAAACTTAACCCACAGTGTGATGGTATTTGGAGATGGATATTACCAGCCCTGCTTGGGAGCCAGAGGTATGGAAGACCTCCTGGTGTGCACAATAAATCTCTCCATGTCTTCTTGGCATGCATATGGTGTCATCATTATTGACATTTGAATCCATTCCTCATCTGCAGAGTGACCACAACACAACTCCACCATTTACTAGCTGAATGTTCTTGGGTAAATTACATAATCTTTTTTCCACCTGTATTCTGTTTGTAAAATGAGGTAAAAACAGCAATTATGCTGTTGTATTAAAGATTAAATAGGTTAATACACATTAAGTACTTAAAGCAGTACCTGACACATAGGAAAAATTCAACAAGTGTTAATACTGGTGTGAACTTTTTTTATTCAAAGTGTTAAGCACTTGAGTTCTTCCAATTAGACTCAGGTTAATTCATTTATGAGACATATTTTTGGTATTTAATGTGTACCCTTCCCTCTGTTCTCTTCTCCTAGAACATTTCTCACACATTGTCTCCTGTTTTCCATCAAATTTCCTTTTTATTTTGCTTTATGGGACATTTCCTCAACTTTATCTTCCAGCTCTTTTGTGGCCTTTATATCTATTCTCTTTTTAATTAATAGTAGAATCCCTGTTTTTTTTTTTTAGCTAGACATTTCTCTGAAGAAGATATACAAATGTCCAATAAGCACATGAAAAGATGCTCAACTTCACTAATAATTAAGACAGTGCAAACCCAAACCACAATGAAATACTCTTTTACACTCATTAGAATAGCCCTTGTTTAAAAAAAACAAACAAAAACAAAACCAGAAAATAACAAGTGTTTGTGAGGATGTGGTAAAATTGGAACACTTGTACACTATTTGGTGGGAATGTAAAATATGCAGCTGCTGTGGAAAAGAGTATGGCTGATCCTCTAAAAGTTAAACATGAAATTACCATATGATACAGCAATTCTGCTTCTAGGTATATATCCAAAGGAACTAAAAGCAGTGATCTGAATAGGTCATTTGAACACCAATGTTTATAGCAGCGTTAATCACAATAGTCAAATTCCGTTAATGGATGAATGGGTAAACAAAAGGTGGTATATACATATGCACATACTCTTCAGTATATATAAATAGTATAAAAAATTATTCAGCTTTAAAAGAAAATGAAATTAGGATACATGCTGCAACATGGATGAACCTTAAGACCTAGTAAAAGAAACCAGGTATAATGGACAAATATTGTATAATTCTGCTTATGAGTAGTCAAATTAGTAGAGACAGAAAGTAGAATGGTGATTTCTAGATAATGGGGGGAAAGGGACATGGCGAGTTATTGTTTAACTAGAGGCCTGGTGCATGAAATTTGTGCACGGTGTGTGTGTGTGTGTGTGTGTGTGTGTGTGTGTGTGTCCCTCAGCCCAGCCTGTACCATCTCCAATCTGAGATCAGGCCAAAATGGGCAGTAAGACATTCCTCTCACAATCCAGCACTGCTGGCTCCCAACCACTTGCCTGCCTGCCTGATTGCCCCTCACCACTTCTGCCTGTCAGCCTGATCACCCCCTATAAGCCTGTTCAATGCCTAATTGCTCCCCTGCCAGCCTGATTGCCCTCCGCTGCCAGCCTGGTCCCCCACAACAACTGCCCTCCCCTGCTGGCCTGGTCACCCCAACTGTCTTCCCCTGCAGGCCTGGTTCACCCCAACTACCCTCCCCTGCAGGCCTTGTCCCTCTCAACTTCCCTCCCCTGTTGGCCCGGTCCCCCTCAACTGTCCTCCCATGCAGGCCTGATCACCCCTAATTGCCCTCCCCTGCTGGCCTGGTCCCCTCTACTGCCCTCCCCTGCTGGCCATCTTGTGTCCACATGGGGGAAGCCATCTTGTGTTGGAGTGATGGTCAATTTGCATATTACTCTTTTATTAGGTAGGATGAGTACAGAATTTCAGTTTGGGATGATGAAAATGTTCTGGAGATGGAAGTGGTGATGGTTGCACAACAATGTGAATGTTCTTGTGAACTCTGATGAACTGCACACTTAAAATGATAAAAATAATAAAATATTTGTTATGTGTATTTTACCACAATAAAAATTAAGAGATACTCTTTAAGGATGAAAATTTATCACCATAACAGCAATAGGATGTAAGGAAGGGTTGATGGACTCCTCTTATCTCCCTCTCTCCAACTGACATCATCCCCTACAGCTTCATAATTGGTCATTGTCTCCTATCTGGGCCTTTGGACTCCTATTTATTCTGAATATTACTACCAAATATCTACCTGGCTATTTCCCTCCTATCTTTTTTGGCTTCCATAGTTTCTGGTAAGAAGTCTGCTATATTTTCTATCTTTTCCCCCCATATATGTAATGTGCCTTTTTTCTCTGTTTTTAAGATTTTTCTCTTTATCATTGGTGATATCCATTAATAAATTTATAAGAGACAGTGTTAGTTGTAGGGAGGGAAAGGACAGGTGCCCACCAACCACATCTCATTGCTATCCTGTAATAAATCTTCATCATCGAAGAGTATTTCTTATTGTTAAAGGATACCGTATGGACCTGAAGACCTTTTTCAAAGCTCTGAGATAATGTAAGCCCCTATCGCAGCATACACCTAAAGCCCACCTTAGGAAAAAAAGCAGTGGAGGGTATGGGGAAGTTATCTTGAAGATAATTTGTTGCTGTTGTTTTTTCTAAAAAAGATGTGTTTCTCCTGGCTGGTGTTGCTCAGTGGTTGAGCATCAACCCATGAACTAGGAAGTCAGGGTTTGATTCCCAGTCAGGGCACATGCCTGGGTTGTGAGGTGTGAAGTAGGGGTTGTGCAGGAGGCAGCCAATCAATGATTCTCTCTTATCATTGATGTTCCTCTCTCTCCCTTTCCTTTCCTCTCTCTGAAATCAATCCTATATAATAAAAGGGTAATACGCAAATTGACCCTAATAGCAGAACCATTGGGAATGACTGGTCACTATGACACACACTGACCACCAGGGGGCAGATGCTCCATGCAGGAGCTGCCCCTGGTGGTCAGTGCACTCCCACAGGGGGAGCTCTGCTCAGCCACAAGCTAGGCTAATGGCTGCCAGTACAGCGGCAGTGGTAGGAGCCTCTCTTGCCTCCTCAGCAGCGCTAAGGATGTCCGACTTCAGCTTAAGTCTGCTTCCCGCTGGCAAGTGGACATCCCCCGAGGGCCCCCGGACTACCAGAGGGATATCTGACTGCCATCTTAGACCTGATCCCCCTGGGAGAGGGCCTAAGCCAGCAGGTGGACATCTCCTGAGGGGTCCCAGGCCAGGCTGAGGGAAAGACACCCCCCCACCCCTCCTGAGTGCACAAATTCTTGTGCACCAGGCTTCTAATAATGTAATAAAAGAGTACTATGCAAATTAACCCTCACTCTGTTACACCCAAGCCATGCCCACCAGCCAATCAGAGTGATTGTATGCAAATTTACCCAGCCAAGATTGCAGCCGGCAGCCAGGGAGCTGGAACAAGCAGGAGGTTTTCCCCGGTGATGGAGGAAGCTAAGGTTCCTGTCTGCCTAGGTACGCTGTGGTCTCCACTCAAGGCAACAAAGTTTCAATTATAGAAGATAAATAAACCGCAGGAACCTGCTTCCAGCCAGCAGCCTCACTCAGACCTTGGGTCAATGGGAGCTGTGGCCAGCCTGCAAACATCCCTCAGCCCCTCACCCAGGCTGGCCAGGCACCCCAGTAGGGACCCGAACCCTGAAGGGACTGTGGGCAGCCTGAAAACGGCCCTCAGCCCCTCACCCAGGCTGACCACACCCCCATGGGGTGAGAGTCCCCACTAGGGGGCTTGGCCAGCCTGCAAACAGCCATCAGCCCCTCACCCAGGCTGGCCAGGCATGCCCTCAAGTGGACATCCCCTGAAGGGTCCTGGACTGTGAGAGGGCACGGGCCAGGCTGAGGTACCCCCTGAGTGCACAAATTTTTGTGCATCTGGCCCCTAGTAAAAATATAAAAACGTAAGAGATGTGTTTCTTGTAGGACCCATTTAAATTATTTAATCAGATAAAGCTTAAAAGCAGGCAATCCTGAAAGGATCTATACTTAATAACACACGTTGGAAATACACGAAGCAATATGACTAGTGCAATGTCCTGGCCCTGCTTATCAATCACCTTCCCACTCTTCACATTATTCACTTCTCTGTTCAATGCTCCTTCCACAGACAGCTCTTAAACTAATCATCTACCCAAAATAGCCATTTCCTCAAACATTCTTTACCTTGCTTTATTTTTCTTCATAATCACAAGACGACATTTTATCACTTATTGGTTACTTGTTTATCATCAGTATCCTCCACTAGAGAATAAGTACCATCTTTATTGTTTCATTCACATCAATTACTCAGAACACATCAATTACTCAGGGCATATGCTCAATAATACTTGTTGATTGAATGAATTTAATTATGCATGTATTTACTTTATATTATTTATATCAAATACGTATTTAACATCTGTTGCACTATTATGTTATTTAATCTGACATTACTGTCTTTTTTCATTTTTTAAAAAATATATTTTATTGATTTTCCGCGGAGAGGAAGGGAGAGGGACAGAGAGCTAGAAACATCCATCAGCTGCCTCCTGCACACCCCCCACTGGGGACGCGCCCGCAACCAAGGTACATGCCCCTGACCAGAGTCGAACCCAGGACCCCTCAGTCCGCAGGCCGACGCTCCATCCACTGAGCCAAACCGGTCAGGCTCTTTTTTCATTTTTATCAATTATCCACTCATTGTGCAATCACCAAACCTCTATTTGGTGTTATGTATATAGTTAGCATGTGAGGTGGGGAGAGACCAAAAAGGTATAAAGTAAGACGTCCATACAGAAGGACTTCTAATTTATTCACCAAGACCAAGAATTAGTGAATTTTTAGTGAATTAGTGAATAAATTAGTGAATTGGTGAATAAATTAGAAGTCCTTAGCAAGCAAAGATTGGATACCCTAAATCCAAGGGGGAAATAAGATTGTATGTTTTTTAAAACACTTCAGCAGTTAGGTTTGTTTCTGCAAATGCTTCCTTCCACTCCCTCAAACAGGCCAACTCCCCAATTTTCGGCCAGAGCCATCTCCTATGCAGTCTTACTCCGAGCTCCTTCCCTGGACATTGACAGCTGGGGAAATCCCACTGAGGCCCGCCCCTCCCGTTCTCCTGAGTGGCGCAGCCTGTGGGCGGGCCTGCGGGATCAGCCAATGGAATAAGGCGGGAGCAGGAGCCTGGGTACACAAACGCAGAGGTGCTGCTCCTTGGGCTCCGCCCAGCCGGACGCCCCATGCTTTGGCCCAATGCCCATCCAGGACGGAAAGAACGAAGGGAGCAAAGAGACAGATGTACCAATCAGAAGCTGGTACTTCTGAGGCAGAGGGCGGGAGCTACTTCACATTTCAGCCAATAAGCATCACACGTGCCCTGTTCGGTGACTGAGCGGCATCCTCTTCGGGCCAGTAGACGAGTAGGGCGGTGCCCGGCAACCAATAGCTTGGGTTCGGGGGCGGGGTGAGGAGTCAGTGCGCTTCAAGAGGCCACCTGGCGAGTGGTGGGGTGCTGCTGGGTGCCGTGGCTCACGCTCCGGTACGGGAGGCCGAGACTGTTCTGGCGGCGGCGCCGGCTGAGGCTACCGGAAGAGCGACCGAGTGGGGTCTGAAGGAGGGGCTTCTGGTCAGCTCAGGTGGGCTCGGCGCCCGGGCTGCTGGGGAGGGGACCCGCGGGAAGCGCCGCTCGCCAGGTTTTGGGGGCGCCCTGCGCCTCTCTTTCCGCCGCCCTCGGGCGGTGAGGGGCGGCGCGCGCCTGCCCGAGCTCCGGCGAGGAGGGTAAACCGGCAGGTCCCACGTCGCGTCAACTGCGGAGCCCCTAGCCCCTTGGAGGCGCGGGGGTTCTTAGTCGTTTTTCCCCCGCAAAGGCGCGCTATTCATCTCCCACCCCCTTCTCCCTCCCCCAACTTCCCTGAGCCCCCCGTAGCCCCCCTCTCTCGCGGACTGAGTCTCCGGCCTGCGAGCCCCTTTACTACGAGGCGCGGTGAGCAGTGCGGCACCCCGTCCCCTCCCCGGTTGGGGAGGCGGGGCGATGCGCCCTGGGGCCCCTCCCCGGCGCGCGGCCCCGGCCGGGTTTGGCGTGTCCTCTGCTCCCACCACCCCTTTTCTCGGGCCCCCATTCTTGATCCTTCATTCGCCTTAGGGACCTTGTCCACTTCTCTTCTGCCTTCCCTTCCGCGAGTGAGTCCTTTACCCTCTCCCACCCCGGAGATTTCATCCTCGTCTCTCATGGAAACTGACATTTTCCGCTTGTCCCTTCCAGGCAGCTGGAAGGTGAGCTCCGGAGAAGCAGAAGACGCTGGACAGGGGAACTTTACAGTGGGAACTTGAATCGGTTTCGTTAAAGGTGAGCCATTCTTGTCTTCCTGAAAAATAGCCCTGGGTCCTTATGTCCCTCTCTAGAGTCTTCGTCCCCATATACGGTGGTTTTGGTGATACTTTCTGAAAATGCAGGTGAGAAGGATTTACTGGCAGCAAGAAACTTAAAATGCGTTTGTGAGTTTTTTTAAGTAGACAGAATCGGATTGCATTTTAAACAGCTTAACTGGGGTGGCAGAGTGTTTGCAGCGTGAGGGCCTGACCACTCTTCTAGTTGATCGTAAATGGTAGAACTTACTTGAGCACAATGTGATTTGATCACGCCCAGCCTATGAATGATGATAGCATAGAAACAGTTTAAAAGTAACATTCTCTATTCCACTTTCACCCAGAACTTGTATTCACCTGCATAGTGTAATGTATCCTTTTTGGGTTCCAATAGTGTTGATTGCATCCATATGTTCTAGATGGTAGTACAAACTATGTTGTGCCTAAATAAAATTAGCTCACCGCACTCAGATTTGATTGAGACTTTAGAGTTTTAGAAATACTAACCTAGGTATTGCAGGGTTTTGTAAGCGAGGGTTTTGTTTAGGGGGGTGGGGGAAATTGAAGTGTTGGGATACATGTGAGGGCTCCTTAGGCTGTGCATGTCTGGGAGAGAGAATGCATGTGGAAAAGAGAAAATACACGTGTACAAAACCTTGTAGATTCTAACCGTGCTTAGTGTCATGGCTTTACATAAATTGGAATTGTTTTTCCTGCTTCCCAGCGGTGACTTGTAAGCAGTGAAATTTAATCATGTCCACACTGTTTTGGTCAGAACTTTGCACGTTTTGGTGAAAAATTCTTACTGTTTTTCTTACTCTCTTTGTAACATATATATCAGTTGCATTTCGCTAGGGTAAGACTCCCTCTTGTATGGAGAGAAGTAAGTCTAGCAGAGTGAGTTAAAAGGGATCTTTACTATGAAGAAGCATCATTGTTTTGATGGACCATATGTTTGAACCCTATTAATAAATCACACTAAAAAGAGGAAGATCTTAAAGCTATTTCAACGAATGCGCAGGCATTTAGGACAATAAAAAGAATTTCTGACAGAATTATCAGCAGTCAAAAAACCAAAGTCCTAGACAAATAACAAACTTATGGGTGGGTCGCTGTTGTGAGTGAGGATAAGGCTGCAGTTGAAAACCGGAGTTATTTTTGTCCTTTCTTTTCATGTGGATTTATACTTATAAACCACTCGTTTGCAGACTTCAAGGACTTGAGCTATGATTTCTTCACAGAGATCTTGCCTTTAAGGAGTTCACCCTTTAATGGGAGACCTGTACACTAAGAAGGAGAGAGAGAGGAAGTTCTGCAGTACAGGAGGTGAACGGGACTCCGAGAAGCACGGTGGCCCCTGCCACGTCTACTGCTCTGGACTTTCCTAAGTGCCGTTTTCCTGGACCTCATGTGTATTTCACACAGCTCGGCTGCTCTCCGTAGGTTGTTCTCTCCTCTTGAAGGCCTTTTCCACAGTATACCGTGCCCGATGAGGTTCTATTTTAAGATCTTCTTGAAGTTTTGTCACTGACCTCTACTCCATCCAAATAGTTGTTTTGTATATCTTTCTGTTACAAAGAATGACAGTTGATTCTCATTATTCACAGTGGTTATGGTCTATGAGGTCACCTAGGTCACTAAATTAGCAAATAATGAGCCATTGCTCTCAGGGGGAGCACTCTTAAACATTTAATACAATTCATCCTGGTGGATTCTGGTTTCTTGTTTTTAAAAAGAGAGCATGAGGTTCAGAAGTGTTAAGTGGCTTCCCCGAGGCCATCCCCTAACAGGTGCCATTGTTAGGATTCAAACCCTTTCCTACTGGCTCCAGGGGCAAAGCTCCTTGCACTACCCTACGCTGCACTGCCCCCTACCGTTTGTGTCCTTTACTCATCTCAGTATGCGAGCTGAAAGAAGGCAGAGAGCACTCACTGCCTTGCTCTGCCGTAGCTGGAACTTTTTGCAATTCTGTGCATGTCTGTAAATGACTGTGAAAGTGCCTTTGTGAGTATTGATTTTAGGATTACAAATAAATTTTAGCAAGTAGGAGAATTCTTAACTACAGGATCCACAAATAATGAGAAGCAACTGTACCTGTAAATGATCCCTGGAGTCTATTTCCTGTTAGCCCTCCTCCCTAAGCTCTCTTCTCCCCCATCCTCCCCCCCCCCTCGTCCACTGTAGATTCCTTAGCTTCTTTGAGAGTTCATTCACTTATTCTTTTATGCAATAGTTTTTTATTAAGCATTTACTAGAAGTCAGGATCTGGTCTAGACTGTGGTGAACAAACTGGAGATTAAGCTCCTGCCCTGATAGGTATGTTATTTGAGTAAGAGGGACAGAGAGCTAGCTGTCTAGAGCTCAGGGGACAGAGGTCCAGGTTGGAATTAATAGATTAACTTGACCACAGTGAAGCCTATTGTGTCCCCTCCCACTTCACATTCCTTAGAAGACTGACTTCCAGGACATTTCTGTTCTACTCTGTGAGTAACATTCCTTTTGAGCTAAGCCATGCCCTAGATTATTTCCTTCAAGTTCAATCTGTCCTTAGTTAGGCCTCTTGAGTCTTGGTCCAGTCTTTTATGGTCAAAGAAGTAGGATTGGCCCAGTCAGTGTGGCTCAGTGGTTGAACCTGTGAATCAGGAGGTTGTGGTTCAGTTCCCAGTCAGGTCACATGCCCAGGTTTCAGGCTGGAACCTCAGTGGGGGGAGTGCAGGAGGCAGCTAATTGCTGATTCTCTCTCATCGTTGATGTTTCTATCTCCCCTTCTCCCTTCCTTTCTAAAATCAATAAAAATGTATCTTTAAAAAAAAGTAGGATTGGTTTCATGCATTATCTGTCCCACAGACTATAGTATTTTAATACTTCTTACAGTATTACAATAGTATTACAAAATAGTATTACAAAATAGTATTACAAAAAGAACTCATTGGAGACAGTTTCTTCAGAAGACAGTTAAGACTATGGGAGTCCTTAGAGTTTCTTGAATGTCTGTCCAATTCAGATGCCTATCATGTGACCGTAAGGTAATGTGCAATAAAGCACCTAACAAAGTAATTGACACATGCCACAGTATTCCATAAATCTTCCTGTTGGTGTTGCGTGTAATATAGTGCAGTTATTTGTTCTTATGCCTGTCTTCCTTCCTGGACTGTGAGCTCCATGAGGCAGGATCCACATCTTCATTCTTCTATCCTTGGCACTTAGTTCAGTGCCTGTTATATAGTAATAGATGCACAAGAGTATGACTTGAGGAATTTCTAACTGTTTCTGAAAGGATGGGATATATGAAGGTTTCCCAGAGAAGGTATTTCTTAAGCTGGTTCTTAAAGAATAAGTAGAAATGTCTTCCAAGTGAATAAAACTTGAGACAGCATGCTAAGCAGGGACCAGCAGGCACAAAGGTACAGAGGTATGAAAAGATAATGAAGGTTACTGAACATTCCTAGTTGATTAAAAACAAATAAACATAAAAAGCAAGCAAACGTAAATCACTTGAGGAAATAACTATGAATGGGCTTAGCTAGAGGGCATGTCACAACTGAGTTAACCATAACCACAGGTGTTCAGCTATAAATGTAAGTTTTAGAGAGAAACTTTCTCAAGTAGTTGGCAGGATATCAGTAACAATTTAGAAATACAAGTATTGAAATCTGGGAACCTTTACACTACATGAAATTATTCATCATGAAACTTACATGTGTTCCACACTTTTCAAGGTTCTCAAAATATAATCAAACTTTATTCTGAAAGAGCTCACAAGCTAACAAGGAGAAACATGGATGAACTGATTTATCATATGACAAGTGAGGTAATCTATCCTATCCTATATAATAAAAGGGTAATATGCAAATAGACCAAATGGCAAAACAACTGAACAACCAATCAAAGCATAATATGCTAATGACATGCTAAGGCTGCTCACCCACTCGCTATGATGTGCACTGACCACCAGGGGGCAGATGCTCTGACCAGTAGATTAGCTTGCTGCTGGGGTCTGGCCAATTTGGGCTGAGCAAGATGAGCCGGATATGCTCTGGAGCCCTCCTGCGGTCCCCTCCCTGGCCCAATCATGCACCAGTGGGGTCCCTTGGCCTGGCCTGCAGGGTTGGGCCCAAACCGGCTCTCTGACATCCCCCGAGAGTTTCTGGGGGCCCTATCAGTGCACAATTGGGGCTGGGTTGTGGGAGGGGCATGTCCAGCCCTTCTCGCTCAGTCCCAATGAGCCAGACCCCAGCAGCAAGCTCCCCTGCTGGTGGGAGGCATCTTTCCCCTGGTGGTCAGTGCACATCATAGCAAGTGGTTGAGTGGCCTTAGCGTATCATTAGCATATTATGCTTTGGTTGAACAGATGACTGGACACTTAGCATATTAGGCTTTTATTATATAGGATCTTTTGAGGAATGATGCAATAAAATATATTTTTACCAAACCATGATTTATTAGTGCTTTCCATGTGCATTGTAAAATAATTGGTATAATCTTATAGGATAGAAGGAGAGATATTTGGAGAGAAAGAATATATTCTAACCAAGTTATCATCTTGGTCAATAAATTCCAAGTTTTTAAAAAGTTATATAATCACACACCCCCTCATTGAAAAGTATGGCTTATTCATATTTTGAAATTCCATTGGTAACACCCTAGGGTGTTGCAAAACCAGAATAGAAGTCAATGCTGGGGGCAAAGGCAAAGGTCGTCTTGAAAGTGAGAATCTTCCAACTTGAGAGGATGCTGCTTTTTTTTATGCATTCATATTGGGTCATCTTAGACATATATTTTGTCAATTAAGTATTTTTTTTTTTTTAGGAGCATACTGAAAATGCACACCCTCTTCTGACTCTGGACTTTTGGGGGTTGTATGCCAATGTTCTCCTTTTAGTAAATTTGATTATATGAGCATTAGGGACTGAGTCCTTATACTATGTAATTTTAACTCATCTGTTAATTGTGTGATTAACTCCCGAAGAATTGTTAAAATAAAGGAAACATCCCTAGCCAGTTGGGCTCTGAGGATAAAGCTGATGACCAGTGGGTCCCAGGTTCGATTCCAGTCAAGGGCACATACCTTGGTTGCAGGCTCCTCCCCCACCCTGGTCAGGGCTCGTGCAGGAGGCAACCAATAAATGTGTTTCTCTCACATGATGTTTCTCTCTGTCTTTCCCTCTCTCCTCCTCTCTCTCTAAAAATCAGTGGACAAAATATCCACCTGGGTGAAGATTAACAAAATTAATGAAGCAATGATCATGTTTTTTTTTCAATTTCAGTTTTTTATTCAGTATTTAACAGTAGCAATTTAGCAGCCCATGTTCTTTTCTTTTTTTAAAATCTTTATTGTTTAGGTTATTACAGTTCTTTCTTTTTCTCCCCATAGCTCCCCTCCTCCTAGTTCCCACCCCACCCTCTGTCCTTACCCCCCCCCCCACTGTCCTCATTCATAGGTGTACGAATTTTGTCCAGTCTCTTCCCACACCCCCAACACCCTTTTCTCCCTGGGAATTGTCAGTCCACTCCTTTTCTATGCCTCTGATTCTATTCTATTCACCAGTTTATTCTGTTCATCAGATTTTTTATTCACTTGATTTTTAGATTCACTTGTTGATGGATATGTATTTGTTCATAATTTTTATCTTTACTTTTTCTTCTTCTTCCACTTCTCAAAGGATACCTTTTAGCATTTCATATAATACTGGTTGGGTGGTGATGAACTCCTTTAGCTTTTTCTTGTCTGTGAAGCTCTTTATCTGACCTTCAATTCTGAATGATAGCTTTGCTGGGTAAAGTAATCTTGGTTGTAGGTTCTTGCTATT
This sequence comes from Murina feae, assembly GCA_004026665.1. Lineage (NCBI taxonomy): Eukaryota > Metazoa > Chordata > Mammalia > Chiroptera > Vespertilionidae > Murina > Murina feae. The sequence continues at coordinate 23,120 of PVJC01016113.1, forward strand.
CATCACTTTGAATATTTCTTGCCACTCCCTTCTGGCCTGCAAAGTTTCTGCTTAGAAGTCAGCTGACAGTCGTATGGGTGCCTCCTTGTAGGTAACTGACTGCTTTTCTCTTACTGTTTTTAAGATTCTCTCTTTGTCTTTTGCCCTTGGCATTTTAATTATGATGTGTCTTGGTGTGGTCCTCTTTGGATTCCTTTTGTTTGGGATTCTCTGTGCTTCCTGGACTTGTAAGTCTATTTCTTTTACCAGGTAGGGGAAGTTTTCTGTCATTATTTCTTCAAATAGGTTTTCAATATCTTGCTCTCTCTCTTCTTCTGGCACCCCTATAATTCTGATATTGGTATGCTTGAAGTTGTCCCAGAGGCGCCTTATACTATCTTCATATTTTTGAATTCTTTTTTCCTTTTGCTTTTCTGGTTGGGTGTTTTTTGCTTCTTTGTATTTCAAATCTTTGACTTGATTCTGTATATTATTCTTTATTTCAGTCAGTGTATGCTTAATTTCTAGCTGATCCTTTTTCCTATCGTCGAGGGTCTCATTAAATTTATCAGCAGTCTCTAGAAAATTCTTGAAAAACCTTATAACCGTGGTTTTGAACTCTATATCCAGTCATTTGCTTTCCTCCATTTCTGTCATTTGTGATCTGTTTCTTTGTCTCCGCACTTTGGCTGCTTCCCTGCATTGATAGAGTGGCTTTCTGTGCTAGATGTCCTATAGGGCCAAGTGGCTCAGCCTCTTCAATTACCTGAGGTGGACACTCTTGGTGCACTCCTTTGTAGGCTTTGTACACAGTCTTGTTGCTAAGCCTTGATTGTTGTTGGTATCACTGGGAAGAATTGACCTCCAGGCCACTTGGCCATGAGAATCAGCTGTGTCTAAGGTGGGAAAACTGTGCTAGAACACCCTTATGGGGCAAGACTTGCTTCAGTGGAGTTTTGGTGCTCACTGAGTCTGCCCCCTGAGTGTGTCCCTTATGGGTCTGAGGAGTTGTATTCTGGATGGTCCCACTCTGACCACTGGGTATACAGGCTCTTGGATCTCTAAGGAGGTGCTAATTTAGTCTCTGCCTGAGTCTACCCAGCCTTTTATATGCAAAAGCCTCTGCTTGCAGCTTGGGTGGGGTGGGGTCTCGGGGAATCAACAGGGCAGAGCAAACAGCTATGGTTGATTCTCAGCCTAGCCCTAGGAGGCACCGAGTGTCAGTGTCCCATGGTAATCGCTGCAAGCAACACCGAGAGAAAGCTGCTCTGGAGTTCCTCCCAGTGTGAGACAGTCCAGCTTCTCCCCATATGAGTCTAGATCCCCAGAAATTCGCCCAGAAATGGAGTTCAGAGCCGTCGGGAGCTTGTGCCTCCCTCCAGATTGAAAAAGAGAACCACCTCCTCAGTTGCCAGCCCTTTCTGCGAGCCCTTTCCGTGCATGCCTCTGTACCTCTGCACTTTACTTCCATACCTCCTCTGAGTCTCAGTGTGTTTTTCTTTCTAGTTGTAGAATTTTCACTCAGCCAGCCTTCCTGTGGTTCTGGTGTTTGCTTTTTCTTTTCATTGTGGTTTTGAAATGGTTGTGCAAGGCAGCAATTTCAGGTGTTTACCTATGCCGCCATCTTGGTTTCTCTCCAATGATCATGTTTTTGATAGCTCACTGAATTTGAAGTCAGAGATCTGGGTTTGAAATTTGTCTTTGCCAGCTTTCTATTTAAATGACCTTGGGCACAACTACCTAACCATCAATTGCCTCCACTTTCCTTTTGGCTTCTTGTTTGTTTGTTTAATATATTTTCATTGACTTCAGAGAGGAACAAAGGGGGGGAGGGAGAGAGAGGGGGGGAGACATCAATAATGAGAGAGAGTCATTGACCAGCTACCGCTTGATCTCCAGTTGATCAACCCTGGCATGTTCCCTGACTGGGAATTGAACCAAAACCTCCTGGTTCATAGGTCAACATACATGCTGGATAGGCTTTATATTTCTCAAATTTTAGACCATTTTGCATTTCTGGCCTGAGCCTATTTAATCAAAGTGGTTTTATCCTATATAATAAAAGGGTAATATGCAAATTGACCCTAATAGCAGAACCACTGGGAATGACTGGTTACTGTGACACACACTGACCACCAGGGAGCAGACGCTCAATGCAGGAGCTGCCCCTGGTGGTCAGTGCACTCTCACAGGGGGAGCTCTGCTCAGCCACAAGCCAGGCTGATGGCTGCCAGTACAGTGGTGGTGGTGGGAGCCTCTCCTGCCTCCTCAGCAGCACTAAGGATATCTGACTGCAGCTTAGGCCTGCTGCCCGCTGGCAAGTGGACATCCCCCGCGGGCTCCTGGGCTGTCAGAGGGATGTCTGACTGCCAGCTTAGGCCAGATCCCCTAGGGAGCGGGCATAAGCCAACAGGTAGACTTCCCCCAAGGGGTCCCAGTCTGTGATAGGGCACAGGCTGGCCTGAGCCCTCCACACCCCAAGTGCACAAATTTTTGTGCACCGGACCTCTAGTTTTTAAATAAATTACTTGATTTTATTTGCTCATGCTTTATTTGAACTTATATGTTTGTAGCATAAACATAGGTCTATAGTTTTTTTTTGTGGTATTTTTGTTATTTTTAATGTATTGAGTTACCTGTATATTAACCATTAGAAAACTCTTTCATCTCTTTGTGCTCTGAACAGTTGCATGGGAATAGCCTGCCTTTTGAAAGTAGGTGCTGTGTGGACTACATACTGATCTTGCCCAACATTTAAAATGCCATTATTTCAGGGATAATGAGCTTTAACATAGAGATTTTAGTGTAATGTAAATGGGAGCAGAACTGAATGTAATTATCCAGTGAGTGGTGGATAGTTTGATAGTGGTGTTCTTGGTGTCTTTTTATTACTGAGGCTAGTACTATGGCAGTATACTCACTATTTGAGAGTTTATAGGTCTTTGTTTTAATATTGAACAAATATAACTGTTTAGATCTGCAGTCTTGAAGATATGTAATGTGCCTACTAGGGCACTGCTTTTTTCTCACTGAAAGCAAGAAGTTATGCAGTAAAACTTTGCCATGCTAGAAGCTTATGAAGAATGGGATCTTTTGATTTAATTTTATTAACTTAGAAGTATAAAGTTGAACACAATCTTAAACTTTAGCTCCCTGACGAATGCAGTTCTAAGGTAGAGCAAGTAATTCCATTTTACTTCTCTAATACGTTTGATACATTAAGACCTGGTTGATTAGAAATTATAGAATCCCTAAAGTGTCAGAGGCTCACTTTACAAAGATCCTTTTTTAGGACTTTAGATATATGACAGTGTATTGTATATAATCAGGCTGGATGGGAACTGAAGTATACATTTCAAATAAAATATTTCATTGCAGCTTGTTTTCTTATTTAACTCATAAACATAAAATATATTGGGTTGAAGGTGGGAGTTGTGAGGAGATTGTGGGGGTTTTTTGTTTTTGTTTTTTAATGTATTTTATTGATTTTTTACAGAGAGGAAGGGAGAGAGATAGAGAGTTAGAAACGTTGATGAGGGAGAAACATCAATCAGCTGCCTCCTACACATGCCCCTCTGGGGATGTGCCCGCAACCAAGGTACATGCCCTTGACCGGAATCGAACCTGGGACCCTTCAGTCCGCAGGCCGATGCTCTATCCACTGAACCAAACCAGCTAGGGCGAGGAGATTGTTTTTTAATTGGTTGTCTTCATTTCATTTTACGATAGAATATACAATACCACTGGCTTTGGACCTACTTGCTATATACCAGTGATTCTCAAACTTGAGTTTGTTTCAGAATCACCTGGAGGGCTTATTTTAACACAGATTTCTAGGTTCAAATGCAGAATTTCTGATTCAACAGGTATAGGTTGGGGGCCTGGGAATTTGCATTTCTAACAAGTTCCCATCTAAGGTGATACTGATGCTTCTGGGACAAGGACTGTATGTTGAGAACCACTGCTATATACTAACTGTAAATACTAGAAATCTGGTTCTAGATGAAAGCTGAATTTGGTGTTGAAGTATTGCATAGGTTATGGTGCAAATCATGAAAGATCAACCTTCTGCTCCCAGCATAGTGTTGCATTCAGTTAATTAGTAATACACAGTGACACAACACAATTCTCTTTTCATGATTGTCTTAATCAAATGTCAGGTGAGAAAATGTTTCATTTACATGGCTTAGAGACCAGAGGACACTGGTCAGATAGACTTTTGTGATTAATCCCATGAAAATAGGTTATTTATATGTTCCTTTTATCACTCCATCACTTACTATTTAGCATTGCTTTAGAAGGGCCCAGTAATTTTTTTAATGCCAAAGAACTTTGAGTGCTTATTAAGTTGAAAGTTTTGTGTGCATTTTAAAGATATTTTTGAGATGTTTTTAAAACAGTTACTTAATAAGAGAAACTTTAAAAGAAAGAAATCACTGGAATTATCTTATCTTATTGGAATGTTAGAGAATAGAGTCTGCTGAATAAAACATCAGTAGTGGATTTTTTCTTTTAATGATTTGTCATTGCATTGTTTGAGGTAATACTAGTATTTCTCATAATCCCTCTGCAGATGAAAAATGAAGGCCAAAATCATAGACCTGGCATACAGCTGGACACAGGAGACAGTTATGAAGGAATAGATAGATATACACACATATGTACATATTTAACATGCATATATACACACATATATTTTTTAATTGTTTTATTTTTTGTTTTAAATAAAGACAAAGATACCTCTTCTGAACTTAGGCATCATGTAGAAGCTTCAAGTTGAAGAGAAAGCAAACTCTGGAAGCCACACCTTCCCATAGAGGAGATTAGCTACAACAAGTTTTTCTTGCTTGTCTGCTACCTAATTTCTGTTGTTCTCCTAGCAGCCTCACTTTTCAAGTTATCAGCCGGTCCACATTGACTATTGAAGGAATAACTGGTATTGGGCAGACTCCCTACTTGGAAACATTCCTGTTTTGTTCCCCTTTCCCCTCAGAACAAGACTTTGAGGAAGGAAAAGAAGAGAACTAGACCAGTGCTTCTGAAGCTTGGCTGCACATCACAAATAATTTCTAAGAGTCATTAGACCAGAGATACTCAATCTTTAGGATTTCCCAGGCCAGTAAATTTTCAAAAATATTTTGAGGACAACTAGGATTAGTTTTTTAAAGTAAGGATTGTAAAAACATTCTAATTAATATAATTTTATAGAAGGATATTTTAACACCAAAAAACATAGGAAAGCCTTGATTCAATACAAAAATAAATTTAACTTTATGAAGACCACTATGTAGTCCTAATTTTTCATTTTTCTTTTTTAAATCCTCATCTGATGATATGTTCATGGATTTTTAGAGAGAGAGGAAGGGAGAGAGAAACAGTGATATGAGAAATACCTATCACGTGCTTCCTATGCACACCTCTACCCAAGATTGAATCCACAACCTTTTGGTGTATGGGACGATGCTCCAACCAACTGAGCCACCTGGCCAGGGCAGCATTTTTCTTCAACCTTGTTCCTCTATGCCCATTAGCAATATTTAGGAAAAATCAAGAGTTTTATAGCATAACCATTCTGGAATGAAAGTGGGGGAAGTATGAGAGAGTAGGGCAGTGGCTAAGAGCAAGGACTTTAGGGACAGAAGGAAACTGCTCCTGTTAAACTCATCAGAGACCTCTAAGGTGCTAAATTCCATGGACACTCCCCAGCCTTCCTCTTGACCTTTCAGCAGCCTTCAACACACTCCTATACTGTGGCTGTTATAACAAGTTACCACAAACTAGTGGCTTAAAACAACATAAACTTATTCTCGGCCAGTTCTGGAGGCCAGAAGTCAAAACTCAAGGTGTGTCCAGGCTGCACTCCCTCTAGAAGCTGTGGGAGAAGGAAAATCTGTTCTTTGCCCCTTCAACTGTGGCCAAAGGCATTCCTTGACTTGTGATCACTTTATTCTAATCTCTGCCTCCATGATCACATTTCCTCCTCTTCTCTCTGTCTCAAATCTCTCTCTGCTTTTCTCGTATAAGGACACTTATCATTGGACTTAGGGCCTACTGGGATAATCCAGGATGACTTACTTATCTCAAGCTTTTTAATTTAGTTACATCTGCAAAGACTCCTAAATAAAGTAGCCTTCACAGGTTCTAGGAATTAGGGTGTGGGCTAACATTTTGGGAAGGCTACCATTCAACTCACCATACGGGGGTTCTTTCTTCCCTTGATTTCTGCGATGACACACTCTTCTGGTTTTCTTCTCAGTTCTCTGATTTCTTCTCAGTCTCCTTTTCTATGTTATTCTCCTCCTCTGCCTGACTTTAAAATGTGCATACACATCAGGTCTGGGTCTTGGACTCTCTTCTTATCTCACTTTGCCTTTGTCCCTAGGCAGTACCTTCTAGTCCCATGGCTTCTGTTACTATATATATAAACAGCTACTCTAAATTTTTATATTAAGCCAGACCTCTCCAGTTCTTGATGCATGTAGACAACCTACTTAACATCACCATTTCAATGTGACAGAGGCATTAAAAATTTAATATGTCCAAAATTGAACTCATCATCCTTCTTACCCCCACTTCCTATTACCACCCAGGGAAAGTGTGCCCTTCTCGCAGTTTCTTAGCTTAATAAATGACATTACCATGCCAAAGTTATCCATATTTTTCTCATCCTGTCTCCCCACATCAGTTCATCACCACAAACAACCAAAAATTGGAATTTTCCCACTGCCTTCTTACTGCCATTATCTTAGTCTCAGCAGCCATGATTATTTTTTTCATCTGAATTAGCACATTATCTGCCTTACTGGTTTCCCATTATTCACTCTCTGTCCAGTCCATTTTCCATATGGCAGCCTGAATTATGTCCAAATATAAATGGAAATCTTTGTTGTTATGCTGTCTAGAACCTTTTTTAGTGGCTTTCATTGCTTTTAGGACGAAATCCAAAATTATCCATGTAGCCTCTAATTTCCTACATGTTCTGGCCTTGTCTGCCTGTGCAACTTCATCGCTCTTCCTTGCCCTTCTCCCACTGGTTCTCCTTTGATGCTCCAACTATGTACACACACCTACCTCCTTTTAGTTTCTCCTGTAGTTCTTTCCTGCCTGTGAGACCTCGCACATACTTTTTCCTCTTCTCCCTATTTCTGGCTAATTTATGTTCTTTAAGTATCAATGTGTTGCTTACTGAGGGAAACCTTTTCTAACCATCCCCCACTCCTGGGCTTAATTGGATCCCTCTTAATTTGTTAGTTTTTTAATAGTCTCTCTTTTCGTTTTATAACAGGGATCATAATGATTCTTAATTATTTGCTTGTCTCCTGAGAAAATGTAAATACTACCAGGGCAAGGACTGTACAGCCTGTCAAAGCATGACAGCAGAGTTGGCTGGGGTAAACAGGCATTCAGACATTAATGAAAGAGTGCCTCTAGATATACAACTAAGAATGGACAAAACCTGAATCTAGTAGCAGTGTATTTAAGGTAAAATAAAATTTAAAACTGTTATCCACAATATGTAACTTTTAAAAAATGGTATTAACCAGACTGAATGAAGTTAACAGAACTGCAGCGAACAGAATAGTAGAGACTCATTTTTATATCCATTGCTCAGTAGACTTTTTTCTCAGGTGATTCAGTCGAAAGTCCCAAGTCTCATTTGAGTTCAAAGAATAGCTTTTTTGCTGTGAACATGTTGGATCTGAAAGTTTGTGGGTGTCTAAAGTGTTGCACTGATGGAACAGGTATTCTAGAAATATCCTCGATACATTAAAAGCCCTAAAGTTCCTTATGACTGAGAACCAAATCCCTTTTTTCAACCCTTTTAGGCTTGAACTCTTGACCATCATAGTAGAATTCTAAGTCAAGTGGTTGGCAGGCCTTTGCACCACTATTTTAACTAGGAACAGGGTTACGTGTTTTCCCATGTTCAGCCAAAATGACAAATATTATGTTCCATTTTCAGCCTGTTTGCAGTGTATATAAGAGGGAAAGTGAGGTGGAGAGGGAATAAGTTTAAAGTAGTTCTTAGATTTTATACTGTAGTATAGACACAGACTAGACATCAACTCCTTTTTCTTCTGTTGGTCTAATTCTAAAGAACTTCTCAATGACCCACTTCAAATTGCGCATTTGCCCTCTCAGTAGATAAGAGAAAAGGTGTGGCAGCTGGTAGTTTGTGTGGCAGAGCTAGTTGTCATTTTTTATTGATTACCTGTATTACTTCTTTGTTACTATGTAATGACTTACCCCAAAGCTTAGCAGATTAAAATAATAGGGTCAGGAATCTGAGAGCAGCTTAGCTGGGTGCCTCTACCTCTGAGTCTCCCATGAAATTACAGTCAGGCTGTCAACTGGGACAGCTGTCTCATTTGAAGGCTTGACTGGGGGAAGGTGAACTTCTAACTCACTCACATGGTGTTAACAGGATTCATGAAGTTCCTGGCCACATGGGCCTCTCCATAGCGTAGCTGACACATGGAGCCATTCTGATCTGTAATCCTCCTTGTATAATTAAGCATTTCCCCCATCTCTGGAAGCATTGGAGCCATTTTCTTTATCCCCACTACACTACATTATCATAATGATGTACATTGGTATGGGTAAGGATTGAATGAATGTCAAAGGTCAGGGTAGGATTGTTAGAGAAACACTGCTTCTAGAGGGTTTGCATGGAGGATGGCGAGCTGGAGAGGAGCTGGGAATAAAGGAGAACGTTACATTAAACTTTGGAAGCCGGAAAGTCAGGGACATTATGGCCAGCGATCCTATGTTACCTAGTGTCTTCCCCAAGTTGGAAGGCATTCCTCAAATGCCTTACCTAGGAGTCTCTAGTCTCCAGCAAAGTCTCCCCATTCCCACCTCCTACTAAAGTCCAGGGGCACATTAAGCCCATAATCCAGTGTTCTTGAACTAACCCAGCAACTCAGGTTGCTTAACCCCTGAATCTGGTACCTTCTTTGTTCCTCCTATAGTAATGTCTGGATGGGTTTTTAAAGTGAGGCAGGACAGCCCTAGCCAGTTGCTCAGTGGTTAGAGCGTCGGCCTGCAGACTGAAGGTTCCCAGGTTGGATTCCAGTCAAGGGCACATGCCCAGGGCATGGGCTTGATCCTCAGTGGGGGGCCTGCAGGAGGCAGCCAATCGATGATTCTCTCACATTATTGTTGTTTTTCTCTCTCCCTTTCCCTTCCTCTCTGAAATCAATAAAAATATATTAAAAAAAAATAAAGTGAGGCAGGACAGATTATGAGGTAGTCAGACGATAGATGAGAAAGTACTTGATAAATTGCTAAACACTATACAAATACATTATTGGGTTGCTGCTATTTAAGAGAAACCAAACTTTCCAATTGTGTGGAAAACACAAGTGGAATGGTACACTGTGTAGCCAACTGTAAGAAAACCACTTTCCTAGTGTCAGCAGCCCCATATCTCAATGCTTTCAACTTTGCTAAAGTGTGTTAATTTGGAGAACGTCTCCATGTGAGATTATGGGAATTTTCCTTTTCATTTCTCATGAACGACTGCATCCTGCCATTCTTGAATTAGAAGGGTACTCTTTCTTTCTTCCTCTGTCTTTCCTTTTTCCTTATGGTTGTGTGTACTCAGGATTTATTTTTTGGGCAAAGGCAGATGTTTTAGAAAACTAAACTCTGAGTTTCTATGAATGACTTCCCCATTGATAAGGATAAATCATTGTGCTGGCTGTAAACAGCTGCCAATGAATCTATGGAACGATGATACTGGGCAACCTGCTACTCAACTAGGGTCGGACCTTTAAGAGTTTCTGTGCTGAGGAATAACCCACTGATGCAGAGCAGACGTTCTAGCTATCGTTGTTATGCTGCAAATGGAAGTGCTAAAAATAAGGAACTGGTTTAATCTCTTCTATAGCCTTAGGGAGGGAATTATTTTAGAGCTGGATTTGGAATATAAAAGCAACCTATGTGATGTAGAAACATTGGAAACACTCCAAAAGACAGGGTATTTTTAACAGAAATGAGAAAAAGCAAATAGTGGAGCACCATCCTGTTGTTACTGATTTCTTTTGTCTCTATCTAAAATATGTAAAACTGATAATTTCTTACTAGGTGCCTGTTTATACCAACAGTGAATTAAATGGATTCTGTCTTAAATTGAATACTTGAAAAAAAATTTTTATATTGAATTCAGAGAGGAAGGGAGAGGGAGAGAAAGATAGAAACATCAGTGATGAGAGAGAATCATTGATCTGTTGCCTCCTGCACACCTCTTACTGGGGATCAATCCCCCAACCCGAGCATGTGCCCTGACTGGGACTCAGACTGTGACCTTGTGGTTCATAGGTCAATGCTCAACCTCTGAGCAATGCTGCTGGGCATAAATGAAATACTTTTTAAACTATCAATAGTTGTTTTATTGGCTATTGTTTATTCTTCATAATTCTACCTAATGTCCATAACAGGTTAGAAAATGGCAAATATTTTGAGGGGGAGTAAGCAATTACTTTTTAGTGTACTCAGAAGAAGCAAGGAAGGATTTTTTCATGAATGTTGCCAAGATGGAAATGAATTAGGAAATAATTTATTAAAGGAAACTTAAAGATGCCCCAAGGGGGATGGGGTGTGGATGGTGTTTAAATGGATGGTATTTAAATAGAATGGGAAAGTTGCCTGAGTAATGATTCACCAGTATTTATGGAGTGCTTAATATTCAGGTGAGTTACAAAATGTATAAACCTCCATCAAGCTGTAAACAAATATTAAGGCCAGCACAACTGCCACCAAAAAATTAAGCCAATCAAATATTTGTATTTATAAATTATTTTATGAAAAATTAAAATTATAAAAATAAAAGTTCTTCAAAAGATAAGGAAAAGATATATACCCTGATAGAAAAATGGGCAAAGTACTTAAGCAGAAAGATTATAAAACAAGAAATATAAAGGCCCAGTAAGTATATCTCAAAATATCCAGCCTCATTAAAAATTAAAGAATTGGGAGAAACAAGATGGCGGCATAGGGTAGACACCGCATATGCAGCTGTGAACAACTATTTCAGAAAAACCACGAAAAGAACACACGGACACCACTCGCACCCGCAGGACGGCTGGCTGAGTGAAAATCCTACAACCAGAGAAGAGTCTGAGACTCAGAGCAGCAGCGGAAGCAAAGTACAGAGGTACGGAGGCGCGCG
>PVJC01016114.1:0-34137 GCA_004026665.1 Murina feae
GGCCTGGTGCACAAAAACTTGTGCACTCAGAGGGGTCCCTCAGCCTGGCATGTGCCCTCTCACAGTCTGGGAACCCTCGGGGGATGTCCACCTGTTGGCTTAGATCTGCTCCCTGGGCCATTGTGCCTAAGTTGGAAGTCAGACATTCCTCTGGCAGCCCAGGAGCCCTCGGGGGATGTCCACTTGCCAGTGGGGAGCAGGCCTAAGCTGCAGGCAGACATCCTTAGTGCTGCTGAGGAGGCAGTAGAGGCTCTTACTACCACCACTGTACTGGCAGCCGTCAGCTTGGCTTGTGGCTGAACAGAGCTCCCCCTGTGGAAGTACACTGACCACCAGGGGCAGCTCCTACATTGAGCATCTGCCCCTTGGTGGTCACTGTGTGTCATAGTGACCAGTAATTCCCAGTGGTTCTGCTGTTAGGGTCAATTTGCATATTACCCTTTTATTATATAGGATATAAAATATGTTTTTATTGATCTTGAGAGAGAGAGGAAGGGAGAGGGATATGGATAGAAACATTAATGAGAAAGAAACATCATCAGTAGGCTGCCTCCTGCATGCCCAGGACCCAGATGCCTTAAATATGTTCCAGCATCAATTCCAAAGTCTGAAGTCCAAAGTCTCATCTACTAGTAAATGCCATCTAATTCAGGTGTGGATGAGACTTCAAGCACCATTCATCCTGAGGCAAAGTCCTCTCCAGCTGTCAATCTGTGAAAGCAAACAATTTTTGTGCTTCCAAAATTCAACGATTGGACAGACATAGGATAGATATTCCTATACCTAAAAGAAGAAACAGGAAAGAAGGAAGGGTGAGAGGTCCCAAGCAAGTCCAAAACGTAGTACAGCAAACTCCATGAGATCTCTATGCTCAAGATAATCTTCTTTGTTTTCATGCTCTGCCCTCTGATAACCCACTGTGGTGATGGTCCTGCCCCTGCAGCTCTGCTGGGCATCCTCATCCCCATGTTTTTTGGTGGCCCTGCCTTCATGTCTTTGGGCAGAGGCCACCTGGCCTGTTGAAAACAGGTTTCCCCTTTTGTAACTGAGGAGGCAGCCCTGTTGATTTCTGAATCCCCTTTATAGTCATTCTTCCCTTGTCTTGTGCTTGTAACCAAATAGCTCTATGATCCCATCCTTATAAAAGTCAAGAAGCACAACAATTTCCTTCATTCCTTCCCATCTCATTCCTCTTCAATTCAAATTGTTGGGTATTATTTCCTACAGGTGTGGCTCCATGGCTCACACCACGTTAAATCCATGGTTCGTACCATGTATTTAATCTCTTTACCAAATGTAAACTTTGGCCCACCTTTGGTATTCTCTGCTGATCATAATTTCTCATTTTTGCTTAGGAAACTGCCCAATCCAGTATCCAATTTCATGGTTTACAACTTCCACTTTCCACAAAACACTAGAATTGTAATACACTTCAGTCAAGTTCTTTGCCACTTTATAACAAGGATTGAATTTTCTCTATTGTTCAATAACGTGTTCTTTATTTTCGTGTGAGACCTCATCAGAATGGCCTCGGCCACCCATTTATCTACCAGTGCTTTTTCTGCTCAGGACCACTTAGGGTTTCTCCAAGAAGATAGAGGCCTCTTTTCTTTCTGAGCCCTCATCAGAATTGCCATTACAGTTCTTTTCATGACAATCTAGACCTTTTCTAGCATGCACATAAAACTTCCAATCTCTACTTACTACCCAAATGCAAAGCCACTTCCACGTTTTTAGCTATTTGTTACATCAACAGCCCCACTTCTCTGTACCAATATCTCTTACTTAGGATTTTATGGGAAAATAGAACCACTTGGATATCTATAGGTATACAGAAAGAAATTTATTATAAGGGGTTGGCTCATGTAATTATGGAGGCTAAGTTCTATTATCTGCCATCTACAAGCTGGAGACCCAGGAAAGCTAATGCTACAAAGTCCAGCCTGAGTTTGAAGGCCCAAGAACTGGAAGGCTAATGGCCCTGATCTGAGTCTGAAGATCTGAGAATAAGGAGCACAGTGACCAAGGACAGGAGAACATGGATGTCCTAGCTCAAGAAGAGAGCACATTTGCCCTCCTCTGCCTTTTATCCTATCGAGGCCCTCAATGGATTGGATGATGCCCATTGCATTGGTGAGGGCATTCTTCTTTACTCAGTTTATTGATACAAATGCTAATCTCTTCCAGAAATGCTCTCACAGATGCACCAAGAAATAACGTCTTACCAGCTATCTGTGCATAGACTTGGCCCTGTCAAGTTGACATAAAATCAACCATCACATCCAGTTAATATTGTATTCTTCATTTCTTAATGTCTCCTGTTCTTTTCACACAAGAGCGGGGAAAATGCCATGCCTATTGTTGCGAACACACTTAATCACCAGTGATCAAAATCCACTGTGTTGGGGAGTGATGATAAATGGTATAACGGACATAAAATTCCATGTGTTTTTTTTGTTATGAGCAGCTCCGCTTTATACCACTGGTTCTTACAGGGATCTCTATCACATGGTGAGCCGGGAAGTGACAAAGAGCATACATTTATAATTCTGCCACTGAATATAAAGGCTCAAAAAGTCCCATTGGTTAGTGAAACAAAGCAGGCTTTAGAAATAACATTTTGGATAATTATTCTACAATTTTTTTCTGAGAGGTCATATGAGTGATTGCGTGTTTAACTTTGATTTTTGATAGTGATTTCTTTAGAAGTGCAAGGGAGATGGTTAACCCAAACTCTGACACATCCATGCAGTGTAATACTACCTCAGCAATAAAATGGACTACTTATACATGCAGCAATATACACAAATTGCAAAAAATTTATGTTGAGAGAAAAAGTCTTTTTCAAAAGCATGCATACTATATGATTCTGTTTATATAGATTCTAGGACAGACGAAACTGATCTTTGGTAAAAAAAAATCACAAGTGTGGTTGCTTTGAGATGGGGGAGGACTGAAGATAGACTGCGAAGGGGTATGAGGGAACTATCTGGGGGGTGGTAGTATTCTATACCTTGATAAAGGTGATTGAGTTACAGGGGTATATGCATCTCTCAAAATCCATTGAATACACTTATGATTTAATTGCATGTAACTTTTACCCCAAAATATAAACAAAATAACAGTATACATGCTGAAGTGTTTAGAGGTAAAGTGTACTGATACCTGCAATTTATTTTAAATTATAATACCTACAACAACAGATAAATACACAATAAGACAAATAGAGTGAAAAGTTACCTGTATAGAGTAGCTGGTGATTATACAAGTGCTCATTGTCCAATTCTTTCAACTTTCCTGCAGTTTTGAAAATTTTATGATCAATGTTAAAAATATAACTTCAGAATAAAACCTATTAATATTTAAAAAGGACAAAGGGTACTCTGGTTGTGCATTTTTTTGTGCATTTTTATTTTTTTAAGCACTATCATTAGAGAAATTAAATTACTTGTCAAAGCTAAATGAGAATTTATTCCAATACCTTTTCTCAAAATGAAGCCTAAAAGAGACATTTAAAATTATAAACACATAAGGATTTTTTTTTTCAATTATAGTTTATACTAAATATTATTCTGTATTTGTTTCAGGTGTATAGCATAGTGGTAAGACAATCATCTTATATAATAAAGAGGTAATATGCAAATTAATCCTCATGCCCTCACAAGATGTCTGCCTACTACCAGGCAGGCAGGGGTGTTAGTGAGGGATGACCAAATGACTGAACAGCAGCTTGCATGGTACGACCAGGCTGGCAGGAGGCCATGAGGCCAGCAGGGGGCAGTTGGGGATGACCAGGCCAGCAGAGGGGTGCAGTTAGGGGCAACCAAGCCAACAGGGTGGTGAGCATTTGGGGGCGACCAAGCCAGCAGGGGGGGGCAGTTGGGGACAACCTGGCTGGCGGGAGGGGGGGGCAGTTATGGGTGATCAGGCAGGCAAGCAGGTGAGTGATTAGGAGCCAGCAGTCCAGGATTATGAAAGGGATGTCCAACTGCCGGTTTAGGCCCAGTTTTTGGGATCGGTCCTAAACTGGCAGTCGGACATCTCCTAAGAGGCTCTGGATTGGAGAGGGTGCAGGCTAGCTGAAGGGATCTTCCTCTCCACCTCCCGCACCAATTTCATGCACCTGGTCTCTTATAAAGTGATCTCTCCAATGTCTGAAGTACTCACCTGGTTCCATACATAGTTATTACTGTATTAGTAACTATATTCCCTATGTTATACTTTTCATTCCCATGACTATTGATGACTCTCAATTTGTACTTCTTAATCCTTTCAACTTATTCATCATTTCTCTTGGCAACCATTGGTCTGTTCTCTGCATCTATGAGTCTGTTTCAGTTGCATTTATTCATTTCTTTACATATAAATACTTATATGCATTTACATATAAGTGATATCATAAAACATATAAGGATTTCCAAGCTTGCAATATGGCACATGAATGCTTATGAAATTAAATTTATAATTAAAAACTACTTAGTGCCCTGACCAGTTTGCTCACTGGATAGAGCGTCGGTCTGTGGACTGAAAGGTCCCAGGTTCAATTCTGGTCAAGGGCATGTACCTTGGTTGCAGGCATATCCCCAGTAGGGGGTGTGCAGGAGGCAGCTGATCAATGTTTCTCTTTCATTGATGTTTCTAACTCTCTATCTCTCTCCCTTCCTCTCTGTAAAAAATTAATAAAATATATTTTTTAAAAAAACTATTATGTTTTGACTATACATCATTTCATTTTAAGTTTTTTTTGTTGTTGTTGCTGATCTCTAGGTTCTGAAATACAAAGAAGGATGATAAGCAGGTGATAGAATTCAGTTAAGAAGCATGTACTATTTTAAAAGAACTCATAGGATTTTTGAAAATCTTCATTTCTGGGTACAAATACTATCACAGGAACTGACTTTTTATACCATGAGAATTATTAGAATGTAGGAAGCCTGGATTATAATTCAAAATGACCATGGCAGATTATAATATTGTGTTTTTTCAAAGGGACAAAATTCAGTAGGGACATGTAAAAAAGTATACCTTTCAGGATAAAAATGAAACAAAACAACAAAAACAAAAACAGAAAAAGGGGAATGAATCTAGGGTGTCATCACTGCCCATAGTCAGCTCTGCTCACTGATTAGTCACTGTCCCCTGTGCTATGATTGGATCCAGCTTTCGTATTTAGATAATATGGGGAAATAAGTAAAGGCTTAAAGAGGAGCAAGATGGCTAAAATTACAAAAAAATGACTCCAAGGAAAATCTGAGAGAAGAGGAAATTCCATAAGACTCTTTAAGATTGAAAAGGCCCAAGTTTTGCTTGTTACCATTTTCAATTACCTGAAGTGTCTTCCTGAGGAGATTCTCTGAAAAACTAACAAGGGAAATAGAGTTAAGGACTAGTTGCATTGTTCAACTAGAATAATCTCTTAACTTCAAGGTTGATTAAAGTCTGGGATAATTATCAAGAGAGAGTGTGGGTTCTACATCCCTGGAGAATTATGTAAATAGGCATAACATAAAGCCTGAGGGTGGGGGCAGATTCAGATGAGCCCTGCAAAGACCTTCCTGGGTCTTCATTCTAATGATGTTTTACTCCACAGTCAGAGTTTTGAAATATAGCATGGTACTGAGTTACAGGTTTTCTGAGTTTTCTATAAGGAATAGCAACTTTAATTTTGCTTCATTTAAAAATTCACTGTATTGCCCTAGCTGGTTTAGTCCAGTGGAGATAGTCAGCCTTCGGACTGAAGGGTCCCAGGTTCAATTCTGGTCAAGGGCACATGCTAGGGTTGTAGGCTCCGTCCCCAGTGTGGGGCATGCAGGAGGCAGCCGATCAATGATTCTTTCTCATCATTGATGTTTCTATCTCTCTCCCTCTGCTCTTCTCTCTGATATTAATAAAAATTAAAAATATATATATTAATAAAAATTAACTGTATTAATGTATAGCATTGTTAACTATAATTAGCAATACTGCATTGTATACTTAAAATTTGCTAAGGGGTATATCTGAAGTGTTCACACACACAAAAAAGAAAAAAATAATAACTATGCGAGGTGATGGATATATTAATTTGATTGATTGTTGTGATTATTTCACAATGTATATGCATATCAAAACATAAAGTTGTACACTCTAAATACAATTTGTATTTGTAAGTTATGCCTTTAGAGCTTGGAAAAAATCACTGTAATGATTCTTTTTCATTGTGTTTGTCTCATAATAAATGATTGCATATTGCTTTGGTGAGTATTTGTAACTGTTCTTAATGTCCTTAATTTAGTTTCTGTACTTTATAATTATTACAAAATAATTATAATGTATTCTGTTATTTTCTCTTTAATGTTAGGACATTATCATTAGGAGGAAATTTTTATGTTTAAATCATTGTATTAATGAGTACTTGACCTTCTTTGCTGTTTTATCCCACCATCTTACCGTTTCACCATTCCAGGGCCTGTTAGCATGAAATGAAATAAAAATGTCATCTTTGTGAATGATTTCTCTTCGTTTGGAAAGTCGAAATGGAAAAAAAATTCTCGTTTGCGTTTCCCATGATAGTCTCTGTTTTTGGTTTCTCCATCTTATTCCATGGCTCCCTTTTATTGTTATATTTTTCAGGGCAAAACTTGCTTCCTGTTGTGACGCTGTGCAAAACTTCATTGTTTCTCAAAATAACACTCCAGTGGGGACTAACATGAGTTACGAAGCGGAAAGAAAAAACGCAATCCTAATTAGAAAGAGCATTTTTAATATGTTTCCAGTGGTGAGTAAAGATTCGCTGTCGTTTATTTGTGTCATCGTTCCAGGTGAATTTTCTCTCACTTCTAGTTATAATTTATGATAACGGAGGAGTTTATGAGTTAAAACACTGTGCTCTGTTGTATAAGATGTGCATAGTGGTCCACTTTAAAAGGCAATTTTGAGTGCACGGTGGTTCTGCAGGGGCTGGCATTTACATCTTTAAAGATAAGCGTTCCCACTGCTTGAGTCTTGAGGACTCATCCTCGAATGAGATGAGGTACTCGGGCTCTCTGCGTGGTAACTGCTGGGGCATGGACACATGACCATTTCTCACCTGGAACAAGTTTCTTCCAATTGTCAGCTTGGGTGACTGAATCAAGTCCTTTACAAACAACTGTAGGTTTATGCAGTTAATCCTTGGGAAGTAAATACGTAAGAATTATTATTGGTCAGTAGACATGACCCCCATAGATGGATTTTTGCCTTGTGTGTTTATTGCTGTATCCCAAGCTCCTAGAACACGCCCAGTACATATGCACTCATCACATATTTGTTAAATTAACTGGTGAGTAATGATACAGTGTCATTATAAGAAGAAATCAGTTCCTTAATATAAATCCAAAGTTGGGGAAAATTTTTGTCAGGAAGGACAGCTCATTGCTTAGAAACATACGCTCTCCGAATCTTTTGTAATTGACTTTATTAAAAGCTATCAGGGCAAGTCAATATGATCTCAATGGGATTACTTAATGTATGCAATTTACCAACTATAGACTATTAGATCCTTAAATTATTTTTTGAACCTTTGACTTCTTACAGCTAATTTATTGTTTGTCATATAAATTGCTCCAATTTTTTAAATTATTACAATTCAAAAAAATAATTTTCTGGGAATAAATGAAAATAAACAGAAAAAAGTAGGAAAAATATTACAAATATTACACATTTTCTGAGAAAAGTAGGAGGGCAAAAATAACTCATAAAAAAATAATTCTACAACACACTTGGGAAGCATTGAAATACAATAATTGAAAAGACAATAACTAAAGTATATTTATATTCCCTAACTTTGAAGGCTGGGGAGAGTTCTCCAAGGAGCAATCCTTTCACCCATGCAATTTTTACTAGTGTTTTTTTGTTTGTTTTTGGGTTTTGTTTTGTTTTTTTGTTTTAGTTTAGTTTAGTTTTGTTTTGTTTTGTTTTTTGCTTGAGACTGACCAGAACGGAGGAATGGGAGGTATTTCTTGCTTCTAATTGGTACCTTCAAAAAAAATAAATAACTTGACAGAGGCTGGATAATTCAGTATGCCATTAGCAACATTCACTTTTCAAATTTATAACTGATTTTTTATAATTGGGAGGAGAAATTTCTGAAGTCAATTCAGTAACAATTGCAAAACTAGGTAGCAGGGGTGTTTTTGTTTGTTTAAACATCTGGGTTCCATGGCTATGGCTCCTGGGGGAGCTGACCTCTCTTCCACCTTGCTTCCTGCCTGTCTTCCCTGCTCAGTTCTGCTCTGCTACACTCAGCTCAGAACTGCTGGGCAACACAGAGATCTCAGTAGTTGCTTTTGATAGAACGTGATGTTACTTTCTCCAAAAACTTTGCTAAGTAGCTTGCAAAGGAAAACAACAAAGTTGCTTTTCAACCAGAGTGAGCAATGTGCAAACACTGGAGTTGGGCAAATTTGCATTTTCTTGGGAGTTGTAAGTTAGGGAATGTTGATGTTTGTAATTTATTTAAACTCTTCCTGACATATAAGAATGCTTCCCCCCAGTTGATCAAAAAGCCAGAGAAAAACATATGTTATTTTGACTGCTTAATTGGAGATATGCTTCCCTCAGCAATCTCTTCTATTGTGGCATAAAGAGCATATTTGTATTCTACTCTGTCTATAAAATTCAGAATTTATTGTGATACCAGTTAGTAAACACTGTCTTAAGATATTTTGAGCAAGAAGTTTAGTGACTTAAAATTCCCTGAAATATTTGGGAACCACTCATTTAAGAGCCAGGTAATCTGCTAGGCACTGGGAATATGAAGACAAAAAAACTCATGCACCTGTTTTAGGCATTATGTGAGGACCTGTATGTGTGTATGAGTTAAGAGCATGGACCCTGCACAGATTGAATCCCAGCTCTGCCACTTTCTAGCTTTAACTCATGCCTCCAGCTTCCCATCCACTTGTACGGTTGTTGTGTGGACTAAATGCCTTAACAAAGTGCTGCACTTGGTTGCCTTGCACAATAAGCACCTTATCGTTTTTAATTTTTAAAGACAAACCTAGAAGTGCTGAAATAGAGTGATCTTTGCTTGTGAGGCATCTCCCAGGTGTACCGGCAGGAACAGATGGCCATCATAGTGATTCAGGGTCTGCTGTGCTGCCCAAACCACATCAGCCCCTGGGGTGTTGCTAGCAGGGCTAGAGTGGATGCCCTGACTTGTAGTACTTACTGATTTTACTCGTAGTAATGTAAACAACCCCACTATAGCTGAATTATTACCAGTTGGCTATCACAAGCTCCTCACAAGTGGCTTCAGCACAATGGGGATGGGGGTCTGTGGCGGGGGGGGTGTGGGGGGGGTGTGTGTGGTTGCTGCACCACATAGGACACTGAGCCAGCAAGAACTTATTTAAAAGTTGCTGCACACATTGCACTGTACTAGGTCTGCAGCGAAAGCTGAGGAACAATGAAATGTAATACTAGTAAACACACTCTCTGCCTTGAGGACTCACACTCAAATTCTAAAGAAAAAAAATAAGTGAATCCTATCTAATAAAAGAGTAATATGCAAATTAGGTGTCACTGCATCACGAAGATGGCCGCCCCCATGGCCACAAGATGGCTACACATAGCCACATCCTATCTAATAATCCTATTTAATAAAAGAGTGATATGCAAATTAGGCATCACTCCATCACAAAGATGACTTCCCCTATAGCCACAAGATGGTGGTGCCCAGTCCTGCTCAGTCTTGCCACTGAAATGGTCAGGCCTGTTAGCCAGACAGGTGGCAGGGGGGGCGGGGGCCCCGAGGAGCAGAACAGGCAATCAGAGGGGTCTGAGGGTCCTCTGCCCAGGACAGAGGCCTTTGCCAGAGGCCTCAGGCATGGGAAAGGGCAGAGCTGGTGATTGGAGGGGGCAGGGGCAGAGCCACTGATTATAGGGGTATGAGGGTGCCCTACCCAGGCATAACGCCTGGGCCAGAGGCCTCAGACCTGGGCAGGGGTAAGGCCGGAGATCGCAGGGGCTGGGCTCTGTGAAGCTGGCGATTGGAGGAGCTTGGGGGTCCCCTGCCCAGGTCTGCATCCTTGGCCGGAAGTTACAGGCCTGGGCAGGGGTGGAGCTGGGATTGGAGGGGCAGAGCTGGAGCTTGTGATCAGAGTTAACTATGGAGGAAACACCTACTCTGACAGCTCATAGGCTAAGCTCCCTATATGCCACTGGTAATATTCTCAGTAACTTGGGTAATAAGAATCCAAAACAGCGATCTAGGGTTTTCCCATCACACTCCTGGAGAAAAAAATGAAGATCCGCTGCTGAAGGGCTAAGAAATGTTATATCCTGCCCTAGCTGGTTTGGCTCAGTGCGTAATGCCTCAGCCTGGCAACCACAGGGTCTGGGTTCAATTCTGACCAAGGGTATGTACCTAGGTTGCAGGCTTCTCCCTGGCCGGGACCCAGGTCAGGGCATATGCAGGAGGTAACCAATCAAAGTGTTCCTCTCACTTTGATGTTTCTCTCTTTTTCCCTTCTTTTCCACACTCTCTAAAAATCCATGGAAACATATCCTCAGGTAAGGATAAAAAAAAGAAAGAAAGAAATGCCATATCCTATGAAAGACACATCTTGAAAATACCTAAAGAAAGTTGTCATTTTTTCATGGTGAAGGGACTGGAGTCTGTGTTAATGAAAACACCTTGGTGGCTGCGGTGACTGGCAGTGGCTGCAGCAGCGGGGTGATGGGGCTGGTGGCTTCCCCTGATTAGCTTGGTCACTTACCACAAAGGGAAGCCAGACTGTGGCTTAGGCCCGCTTTCCAAGGGGAGCAGGGAACGGGCCTAAGCCATCAGTAGGACACCCCTGAGGGCTCCCAATATGTGAGAGGGGCAGGCTGGGCTGAGGAACCCTTCCTCCCCCAGTGCACGAATTTCATGCACCAGGCCCCTAGTCTGTTATAAAACACCAGAGAAAAACTAAGCAATGCTTAGAGAAATGGAGTTACACAGCTTTATTACACTGGTGGGCTCAGAGGAATATGTCTCTCAAATTCTGAGCAAAGCAACAAAGAAGGAGTTTTCTTTTTATAAAAAAGGCCTATGAATGCTTAGTAGATATCTCGCAGGAAGCCTGTAGCCTTGAGTACAACACAGTTCTATTCAGTTAACTAAAAAAACACTGGCATGAGAGCGTGGGAGTATCAGTCTCTTACGTTAAATGACTAGCCTACAAGGTCAGACAGCTAAGCTTATCTTCCCTATTATTCAAGTAATTGTGAAGTGCATGCTTATAGGAGCTAAAAAGCAAAGTTAATTTAGAACAAGGGACCATCTAGAAATAGCAGGGTTGACTCACAGAATAAGGAACTATCTAAATAGCAGAGAATTTCAAACAGTTTTACAGAATAGAGGTTACCATGCTTCAGGTTGACAACACAGTTTGGTTCTGCTTCTCTGGGAAGGCTCCAAATGTTGGGAAAGTTCAACTTAAAGTGTTATAGGAAGAATTAGCCTTTAGCCTTCTCAAATTCAGACCCTGTCACTGTAGAATATGAACTGGCACCCTTGCTGCTGATCTAGGGCCACACCATTCCGTCAGGGAAAGTGACCAGCAAAGTATAGTGATGAACTGAAAGGTTATGCTTCAGACTGGGGAGGATT
This sequence comes from Murina feae, assembly GCA_004026665.1. NCBI lineage: Eukaryota > Metazoa > Chordata > Mammalia > Chiroptera > Vespertilionidae > Murina > Murina feae. Next base: position 11,618 of record PVJC01016114.1, read on the forward strand.
TGGTGGAAGTGGGAGTCTTTCGGGGCAGGCAAGTTGGATCCTTGGAAAAATTTTTAAAAATTCAGACCTGGGAAATTAATTTGAAATATGTGCGTACAGAGTGAGCAGGCCTTCCTGAAATGCCGTAGCTGATCACTTGCGGAGATGGCAGGCATAAATCTCCCATCGTCGCTGAGCCTGAAGGCCTAACTGTTTAAGAAGCACAGGAAATGTTGCCAAATTAACTGTTAATTTTATTTCCCAGAATAGAGGATTTTACACTACTTTCCAACGGCTTTTTTCTCTTTTTTGCTGAAAATGATCCTGTTGGTAAGGCACAGTGTGGGATTTTGGTGTTCTCATTTTATTTAATTATGTGATGTAAACCGCATTATATTTTTACACACAAATATGTTGTGCATTATTACATTACATTGTATGTGATATGCTGTATATTTCTCTCCAGAAAAATAGCAGGTTTAGGAGATTTTTTAATGATAATTCTTAAGTTGATCAACGTGTTATGGTAGTACTCCCTCTCTTTTTCTCGTTCTTCTTTACTTAGTATGCATAAAAATTAAGCTACTTGAATTTAGCTGATAATGCTTATGGTTCTAAAAGTAAAGCTGTTTCATGGTAGTTTTTCCTTTTTTCTGCTAGTCGCAGCCTTTTGTGGAGCGCCCTTACAACCAGTGTGCAGTGGTTGGAAATGGGGGCATTCTGAATAAGTCTCTCTGCGGAGCTGAGATAGATAAATCCGACTTCGTGTTTAGGTAAGACCTGTTCAGCTGGGTTTATTTTATTTTATTTTATTTTGTTTTGTTTTATTGCTTAAAGTATTACAAGTGTTAGATAGGTCTCCATTTTTTTCCCTTGACCTTCCCCCCTCCTCCCCTACCCCCCAGTTTCTTGTATCTATTGATTATACTCATATGCATGCATGCAAGTCTTTCAATTGATCTCTTAACTCCCTCCCACCCCAACTCTCCCCAGCCTTCCCAGCTGGATTTTTTGAAACAAAGATCAGTTGGATGTTTTACAGTGTTTGTGTAAAGATAATCTGTAAATTCTGAGCTGTGTTGTTTAAGTCTACAAATTATTATTATTATTTCTTTTGAAAAGTTTTTTCTTTAAAAATGTTTGTTTTGTTAACCCTCCCCCGAGGATATTTTTTTTCCCATTGATATATAGAAAGGCTGGGAGGGAGAGAGAGAGAGAGAGAGAAAGAGAGAGAGAGAGAGAGAGAGAGAGAGAGAGAGAGAGAGAGAGAGAGAGAGAGAGAAACATTGATGTGAGAGACATGCATTGATTGGTTGCCTCCCACACACACCCTAACCTGGGCCAGGAATCAAACCTGCAACCCAGGTACATGCCCTTGACCAGGAAGTAAATCTGTGATCCTTTAGTTTGGGGGTAGATACTAATCACTGAACAACCAGTCAGGGCTCAGACTACAAATTATTTTGATAGGCTTTCCTGCAGTCATGAATCATCAGTTCTTCTGAACGTGGATACTAGAAGGATGCAAATGCTCTGTGATAATTTACTTTTCAGAAGCTCTGGGTAAAATCATGGTGAAAGAGAGTCTGCCCTGCAGGACTTGTCAGAGCCTTCAGGGTATTATGGATTTCATGGATCCTTGAGGGGACTCCATGGGGCAGCATTTCCCAGGCTCACCTGACCTTGGAAACCTTTTTTTGTAGTTTTTTTAAAGAGCATTTCGAGGAAGTTTTGTTCCCAGATAATACTTGAGAAAGGCTGGACTGGGCACTGTTCGTACAGCCACGCAACATTATTGTTTATTCAGTTTCCTGACTTGACATTTAAAAAATGTGTGCAGCTCCTAAATTATGCTCTTTCAGAATCTTTATATCTTAGTACCAGCTAGCTTGAAACAATAGAAACAAAAGATGTTCCCATGTGTGCCTGTATTCCTAAACCATGTTGCAGGGTACCTTTACTTCCAGAATATGAGGAACGGTGGTTCATTCCTTTCTGTTGAAATGCACCTTTTAAAAATATACACACATTTTTATTGATTTTTAGAAAGAAAGGAAGGGAAAATGGAAGAGAGAAAGAGAAAGACTGATGTGAGACCGAAACATGGATTGGTTGCTTCCTGCACACCCCATACAGGTGTGTGCCCTGACCAGGAATTGAATCAGTGACCTTTTGGTGCGTGGGGAGACGCCCTGGCCAAGGATAACAGTTTGATGAAGGCCAAAGGAGGAAGAGATAGGGGTGGACAGAGGTAGGCAAAGGGTGACACCTGCAATTATGGAAACATTAAAAATTTTAAATAAATAAATAGAAATAAAATCATTGCATTATACACTTAAGAAAAAACAGTAGATTGGAATCTGTTTTCCTATTTCAGGAACACTAATTTTATACCTCAGAGGAGATCCTTTGATCCTTATCAATTCAATGCTGCCCCTTTTTAACAAATAAAAAAAATGTGATCTATAGTTCCTCCCTCACTTTAATCTCATTTAAAATTTTTATGCTGAAGGTCATGACAGAAAAACAGACCCAGCAGTTCAACAGTTAATGGGTATATCATGAATGTTAAAATAGCCAGTATCTGAACGATTTCACCATTTCGTTGAAGTACTCAGTACTAAAAAAGTCATCATGAAGATAAAGAATTCTTGTGAAAGACTTTTTATAAACTTAAAATTCCCAAAACATCTGCGTTATCATGCCTAAACATCCATTTGATTTTATGCAAATATAGGAAATACTAGTCTAGTTTTTAAGTTTTTAAAATCTCAGCAGTTACTTAGTTTATAACTTTAAATAAACGCATGTATTTCTAGAGTCTATATTTGCTGATGCCAAGCAACTTTCTGCTTATAGAGTTCCCTTGGAAGTTTGCCTTTCAAAGCAAAAGGCAAAATAAGAGCTAGACTTGATTGGTGTCATTAAAATTTATTTAATTTTTAAGCCTACACTTATTTTGGACGTACATTTTATAAAACAATCTGGCAAGTGCTTATTATATTACTTAGTTTTCATTTTAAAAGGTTGGGAGCTACAAGTTAAGAATGTAAGGAAAAAAGATAGGGAGTGAGTGGCTTTCCTCCACTGATATATATAGAGTACACCCAGTATTCCTCTAGAAATCTCCTTTGATACTATTGTATGTGGAAAAAAAACACCTTTTATTCTTCAACAGGATATGAGACTGTTCTAGAAGTAGATTTATTATAGGAAGTCCCACTAATGAGGTCATTGCTGATCTATTATCTATGATTAGTATTATTCCAAAGTGCTGAAATTAATTGTTTTCAGATAAATCTTTTTATCAAGGTGGGAAGTGCACGTTTCATTTGTTTGTATGTTTAATAGAGCATGTAATAGAATTTTCAATTTCATTCATTCCTCAGAACACATAAACTTTCAGTAGCCTTCTTTAAGGAAATACCCAGAGATGCTCCCTTTGTATGTATAGTTTTAAAGAACTGGTCTATTTGAAATTCTGTACACGATACTTACGGAGTTACAACTAACTTTTCCTTTTTTGTGTGACAGGAATAGCATTACTCAGAATTATAATTTTTAATTTGTTTTTCAATTTAAAAAAAATTAGTACTCAGAAGAGTACTTACTAAACATCATTATAAGAACATTAGGATTTTATTTATTAACAGTATAATTTGGTGGGAAAACTATCCATATGAGAATCAGGAGATTTCAATTTTTTTTAATGTACTCTTTGTTCTGGCAGACTCTACAACCTTCACAACAATGCCTCAATGTTTTAAAATCTGTGAATTGGTGATTATTACATGTGGAAATATAATCAATATAAATAATAATTTTAATTAGAAGAGTATGAACTCTTCAAAAGATAGGCAAAGTTTAATTGTCATTTCTAGTACTGTTACTTATAAAGGTCTTAATGTTGAAGTCATTTATCAAATTTGAATATTATATGCAATGTTGAGTCAACTAAGAGTTCAGTACTTATTAAATAGTTTTAAATGCAAATTGGATGAATTCTGAGGAACTCTTAACAGCAATGATTTTCTTTTTTAAAAAAAGTGGTAATGGGCAGGGGAGGTGAAGGATGGTGTAGTACAGATAATGATAGACGGAGACTTCACTTGGAGTCGTGAATGCACAGAAAAATGTACAGATGATGTGTTGTGGAATTGCGCATCTGAAACCTGTGTAATTTTATGAACCAGTGTTACCCCAATAAATTAAATAAATTCAAAAAATGACAGTTATCACATATGTACGAATGTATTTGTGTATATGTATTTTATTTTTTCAAGTTGGATTTTGAAAATAATTTCTCTAAAATTTCAGGTGTAACCTTCCCCCAACAACAGGAAATGTTAGTAAAGATGTTGGCAGCAAAACCAACCTTGTGACCATAAATCCCAGTATCATAAAACTAAAGTAAGTATCTCCAAAGTACATCACAGTTCAACATTTATTCATTGGTTAGCATGTTTCTTAATCTGAGCACCAATCTTATTGCTGAGACTGACTTGCAATACAGCTGGCATGGCTTTTAGGGGAAATACACATTTGTAATTTTTGAATTTCTATCAAGGTTGTGGCTTATGAGAAGTTGTGACCAGTTATACTTCTAGTGTCATAAGCTGAATGATGCTCATCAAATGAAAATTTACTGTTTACCTTTTTTTATAGGAGTGAAGTTACTTTTCTCAGGTCTCTTTCAGAAGTTTAGTGTTACTCTTTTATCTTGGTAGTACTTCCTTGGTAAAACCTAATATATTTGGAAACTTGAGATAGCATGCTATAGGAGGATCTGGCTCAATTTGATTTTCGCTTTGGATAGTATAATACTTCATTGCCCACATGTAATTACCATGAAATGTTGGTTGGTTAATAAAAATTCTATTTAATAGTTTTGCTGTATTATTTTAATAAAAAATGACTAGTAGTAATTATTAATAGAATATAGTCCTAAAATAGTTCTGGTGTCTGTTAAGAGAATATAAAATACTAGAGGCCCAGGGCACGAAATTCATGCCTAGGAGTGGGGAGTCCCTCAGCCCTGCCTGCTCCCTCTTGCAGTCTGGAACCCCTCGGTCCTTACTGCCTGCCTACTCGCTGCTCCTTACTGATGGGGATCACTGCTCCTTAGTGCTGCGGCAGAGGCAGGAGGGGCTCGTGCTTTCGCTGCTGCACTTGCCAGCCATGAGCATGGCTTCTGGCTGATCGGTGCTCCCCCTGTGGGAGGACACTGACCACCAAAGGGACAGCTCCTGAGTTGAGCGTCTGCCCCTCTTGGTGGTCAGTGTGCATCATAGCAACTGGTCATTCCAATTGTTCCACCATAATGGTCACTAAGCTTTTATTATATAGACTAGAGGCATGGTGCATCAAATTCTTGCATGAGGCAGGGACAGGATGGGTGTCCCTCAGCCCGGCCTACCCTCTCCAATCCGGGACCCCTCAGGCCTAAACTGGCAGTTGGACATCCCTCTTGGAGTCCAGGACCACTGAGTCCTAACCACTCACTTGCCTGCCTGCCTAATGCCCTCAACAGCCCTCCCCTGCTGGCCTGATCACCCCCAACTACCCTCCCATGCAGGCCTTTTTATATAGAGAGGTTGTATCTGAAGGGGTTACAGGGGTCCTCAAACTACGGCCCACGGGCCCGCCGAGGACATTTATCCCGCCCACTGGGTGTTTTTGCTGCCTTTTTTCTTTTTTACTTCAAAATAAGATATCTGCAGAGTGCATAGGAATTTGTTCATAGTTTTGTTTTTTTAAACTATAGTCTGGCCCTCCAGTGGTCTGAAGGACAGTTAACTGGCCCCTGTTTAAAAAGTTTGAGGACCCCTGGAGAGAATGAAATGGGACAGAGGAAACCTATTGAGCTCAGCAGATATCTTGCAGAAAGCTTGCAGACTTGAACACTACATAGCTTAGATAACCACTAAACATCTGGTGATGGGAGGGATGAAGGACTGGATCCTTACTTCAGCAGAACTGTTTGCAGCCAGAAGTTAATAAAAACTTGCCTCTCCCTTCAGCCTCTGCCGATTCCTTTTTTGGACTCAGCCCACCTGTACCCAGGTGCCTGAAATAAAAGTTCTTTTGATGCATTATGGCCTCATGTCATAGGTGCACCACCCCAGCTCACTCCGAACCCGTCAGTATCTTTCTCCCAAAAGCTTACTTTCAAAATACACAAAAGTGTGTAATTATTTAAATTGAACATGTAAAGCTATCACAATTACAGCAGAGGAAATTTTAAAAATGTGTGTATGTATGTTGTTTTTAGGTTTTCTAAAGGAAACTTTTCTTTTATAATCACATGTTCAAGATACATAAATCACAAGGGTACAGCTTGATGAATTTTTAAAAATGTATAGATATTTTAAGAATGCCCCATGTTTACGAAAACATTTCATCATTGTAGACTTGGAAAGTGTTTCAGCATCAAAAAGCAACCTGAGATTACTGAAAGTGAAGATCAAAGAATATAAGAAATGTGTGTCCAATAAGGGGATGGCCGAGTAAGAAAGTAGAAATTAAATCCTAGAAATACCAAGAAAAAGAAATTGAGGCCTAGCCCTTTATATTTACAAGATACTTACTGTGAGTTTTTTCTGAGTCTATGGTTTGTCTTTTTATATACAGTGATATGCATGGTTCCATTTTTTTGGCTAGAGGTAAACTTAACCTGTGTTACCAAAACCACTACTTTGACGATGATGATTAATATTATTATTATTACTGTCATTATTCCATTTGGCAGATATGGGAACCTAAAGGAAAAGAAAGCAGTATTTCTAGAGGACATCGAAGCCTATGGAGATGCATTTCTTCTACTGCCGGCGTTTTCCTTCAGGGCCAACACCTTTGCCTCTTTTAAAGTGTACAGCACGCTGGAGGAGTCCAACGCAAGACAAAAGGTTATATATTTCCATCCCAAGTACCTGAGGAATCTTGCCCTCTTCTGGAGAACTAAAGGCGTGACAGAGTACCGCCTGTCCTCGGGCTTGATGATCGCAAGTGTGGCAATCGAGCTGTGTGAGAACGTGAAACTGTATGGGTTTTGGCCCTTCTCTAAAACTGTGCAGGATACACCTGTCAGCCATCACTACTACGACAACAGTTTACCTAAGCGTGGTTTCCATGAGATGCCCAAGGAATACAGCCAAATTCTCCAACTTCACATGAAAGGAATCCTCAAATTACAATTTAGCAAATGTGAAATAGCCTAACCAAAGTGACTTAAAATGGGAATAGTTCTAATGTAATGCTATAGGTGAGTAACAGTGTTTTCCGAACACAAAACTGGTGGTCGTAGGGTATAGTAGGAGGAGCCCCACACTTAGTTTGATCAGAGCTCCCCACAAAGTGTGCAACCTCAGCAACTCATTCAGTTGTTCTGACCTTCAGTTTCCCTGACTGTACAATGGGGACCAGGATATCTAACTCATAGTAGGAAAATGTGAAAATCTATGAAAACTCTTGGCAAACTATTTGCCTGAGGTAAGTACTCAAAGTCTGTTTCCTTTTGATCATTATAATATTTCCACCCTCATCAGACTGATAATAAAAGGTGTGCTGTTCAAACCCTTTCTGGAGAGAATACCTGAACTACCAGTACTCACTGAGGTTGTTTCTCTGGCTGACCTCTCTCTTATCAAAAATATCCTTCTCATCTTTCCTCCTGTCTTAAAGAGTGCATTTAATAAAATTATGTACTAAAACAAGAAACCCTTGGCTATTTAGGAATGAAATCTTTCTCTTTGTACGCAAATGTGCTTGCTTCTGATTACATTCCCTTGTGTCATTCGCTGTGATGACTGGTATATTGGTTGGATTTCAGGCCAATTCTTGTTATCCTTTATCTACATTTTAAAATCACTTTTTATTTTGACTTCTTCCTCATTCTTAAATCTTTTCCTCTCTCACTGACAGGATCTGCTTCAAGGGCATGAATGGTTACAATGTCTAGTTTCTCTTACCTGTTGACTTATCTGTGCCCTCACTTATTTAATTAATTTTAAAAAATCATTGAATAGCTACTTCATGTCAAGCCTGTAACAAGCTCTGTGAGTGGGATGCAGAGCTCCTGAAGTAGGAAGTGAACACGCATGTCATCACTATGACCTGGTGTGATAAATTTTATCACAATAGCTATGAATAAAGAATTATAAGGAACAGAGGCAGGAATAAATAAATCTACTTCATAGAATCTATTTCAGAGAAGGGGTGATTTCTGAATTAAACCTAGATGAGTAAGGTTTTAGAAAATGAAGATAATTCTGGGTAGAGGGAATAGGTAGGGAAAAAGCTGTCCCCTTGCTTCTGATTCATCAAATCTAGCACATTTGAAGGTAGGTCTTGTTCTTTGCTCAAAAAAACTGCCCCATGAGGGTAGGATTCAGACTGTGGTAGTACTGGCTTGGGTTCACATCCATGAAATGGGAATGACACCAGCCTGACAGATTTTATAGGAAAGCTATCATGATTAAAACAAGGAAACCTAATTCTCATAAGGACAGATGTGTGTTCACATGAGAAATAAGACTAATCACTTCAACATCAGCCTAAAATGAAACTTGCATAGATATGGCATATTAGCATTTTCACACCATTCCCTTATATTATGATACCTGGAGGTTGCAGGGCTGGGTGAAAAAAGTGAAAGGATTAAGAAGAAAAAGTATCTACTGAACAAGTTATTTGACTTGAATAATTATGTTACAGGATAGTGAGAAGCTAAGCAAATTCTAGGGCAGAAGGAATAGGGAAACTCAGATAAGAAAATTAAACAAGACCGAACAATTTAGAAAGCTTTCAGCCAAGTTCTAGCAAAACCTTATCTTGAGAACAAATGGCTAATACCTCTCCTCTCTAACCAAAGAATTCAGTAAAGAAGGGGGAGTTTTAATGCCTCTTTTCCTTAACCAGGGAATACTTAGTGTAAATCACCCTGGAACTGCTAAGGAAGGAGGAGGGAAGGGGGAGAAAGAAGGGAGAAATCTATCTCACCCACTAAACAAAGAAGTCAGCCTTTTGGGAAAGGAGAAAAGAGGAGGGAGTTTTCATCTCACTGTTTAAACAGAGAAGCCAACAGTCTTGGGTTTCTTAAAGGTAAAATCACCAGATGCTTCTCATAAATTCTGGGAAAGCCATAGCAAAGTAAAAGGCAGATATTAAGAGTTAATCTGTACCAAGATATCCAGCAGAGGGATTTTAAAACCTGTAGACAGAGAAATATAAAATGCCAAACCCTCTGCCAGACTCGCTTCTCAGACTAGCTAGGAAGTCCATCTGTGTTTCATAAGCCAAATATATAGATTGGCTTGCCTTGCTTCTTTAATAAATGTACTTGCTTTATTTCTTTAATAAATTGGTTTTACTACAATGGAATGGTCCCGGGTCACTCCTTTGAAATCCTTCCTCCAAGACTGACAAAAACGGAGGGGACAGCCCTCTCCCTTCAATGCATGTGGCTGTCCAACACCTTTGCTGTATGTATGACAATTACGTGCATACTTTCCTGCTTTGCTTTGTACCATCTCCAGGTGAGCAGAAATAGGAGTAGGATAGACTGGGCAGCATGTTGAATTAATTACAATTCTAATATTAAATTTTTACCTTAGCCATATTATGGTTTTACTAAATGTTGGCTTATAAGAACACTCTGCTGTAAATTGCTTATTTTGATAAAGGGCATCTTTAATTTTATTGTGATGCTTGTCTCAGTTCACATTGTCATTTGTTCTTCCAGGCAAATGATACGCATTTTGTCCATAAATTAATTAAAAGTTCATATGTAAATATTTTCCAAAAGAAACATCTTTTTAGTTACATAAAGTCTAATTCATTTATCTTTCTTTTTATGGTGATGAATAAGTGGCTGATTTTTACTGCCTCTAATGCATTTAATTAGCTTTTAAAAATATGCTAGCAAATTGATAATGTCTCTATCATGTTACTAGCAATGGATTATTAAAAATAGATCAGAGCATTCTGATCTATTAAAGTTAGTGAATGTTTTCTGATGAGTAAGGACTTAAACTTTTCTCTTTGATGGTACTGGAAATAGATAATTGATGAGTAAAAGTAATAGAATATGCTAAAATAAATCATTAAATATACAATAAGGAGACTTTATTAGTTATTTTATTACAAATTACATGTGATTAGGACACTTGGAACTTGCTTAAGTTTTTTTTCCATATAACCTCCTATTTTAACTTTAGAAATTTCCTCCAGAATATCAAAACAATATATTTAATGACACTGATCAGGATTTCAGAAATATTTAAAATGGTATAAGACTAAAGAGCAATGTCCTAATGAAATCCATGTCTGAGTAAAAGTTCAGCAGAAAACAAATTTTTGAGCTGTGGAGAAAATTGTAGACCTACCCACATGAGCACAACTGAAGTTGATTTCCTATTTAACATTGATCTTAACATTTGTATTATCATCCTAACTACATGATGAAATTATACAACAATCCCAGCTAGATTCACATTAGCCAGAAGTCTTCGTTTTTTGTTTTGTTTTTTAAAAAAGTGTATCTTTTGTCTGTTTCCCAAGTGGGTCTGTAGCTGTTGTGAAATCTCAACACCTTGTAGTTATCTGCCATGAGTTGAAACTCTCCTTCACTTTGTTGTAATTAGTGGGTTGTGGCGAAATAAGCAGAGTGGGTGACCTCATTCACATCATAACATTTCCTCCCCAGCAGGGGATGACCTTCCGCGAGTTCACTGTGGTGTACCAATGATGTCCTTCTTTTCCTAAACAGAATTTTAAAATCTTTTCTAAAATAAAATAGAACATGAATTTTTATAATGTAACATATCAGCTTATGAGAATGGTAAATCATAAGTCACAGTTCTTTTTGTTCTGGAGTGGTGAATTATTACAAGTTTTTTTTCACCAAGATCAAAACAAGAAGAAAAGCTAAGCACTCCATCTTGTAGATTTACAGATGAACCACTACCAGGTCAGACTGTGACCCTCTCAAGATATCTCCAGGAGTAACGCGTATTGCTTAAATGTTGTTAGCAGGGTTGGATCTGATCTTCTGCTCTTAAACTTCAAGTACATCCATGGACATTGAAGAGAAAAAGTCTGAGCACTGCTGCTAGAGACTGCTAAACCTTTAGTTCAGGCTCTGGCTCCCAAAACCCGATGCTACCAGTTTCTAAGGGAAATACTGGCTTGCTTGATTCTATTTTCTGCTTGTCGTGCAGTATCACTGAGCAATGTAACTGAATAATGAGAGTCAAAACGGATTTCCATCCAAATCCAAAAGTAAGGCAGAAATAATCATTGAAGCGTGTAGTCCATAGCGCTGTCTGGTCTTTGGAAAGGACTCCAGAGATTTAAGTTTCACCTAATAGACTAGTCCTCTGGTGTTTTTCCCTCCTAACAAAATGGGAAGGCAAATAGATTGTGACTTTCATGAAAGAAGATTTCTTTCTGCATGTAAATTCCAACCCAGTAAATGTGTGGGCTCTCAGCCAGGTAATCAGCCAAGGACATTTTTTGGAGGACTTTCTATCTACAGCATACCGAATTAAGCCATAAATCAGACCCGTTTGGGGCTAGATTTTTTTCCGTTGCTGACAAAAAATTTACCAGTCAAATACTCTATCATGTCAGGTACCTTAAATCATTCCATGAATCTCAGGAATCTTTGGGAAATTGGAAAATTTTGTGGATAACGGCTCTGTTCATATCCTAAATAGCTACTGCAGAAGGATAGTTACAACAAAACATTTTATTTATGTGACATGACATGAAAACACATTGTTATGCTACTAAACACTAAAGGAATTACAGAAATTCACATAAAATATCTGAAGCCTTTGCCTAGTAAGATGATTTATTTCTTTATTCTTTATTTTTAAAAAGTCAGTTCGAGCTGCTTGGTTTCCTAATTTGCATGTGGCTTCAATCGGCTGACTCCATGGCGAAGTCGCCATTCCCCTTTTGAAGATGTATGGGCAGGACAATTTCTCTTGTCCATTGTATCTTATCTGGATAATTTCTTCCAAACGTATTCTGCTTTTGATAAAAAAAAATGTGAGTGCTATATGGTAAAGATGCATTGCTCACATAATGGAGAAAAGATAAACTCTTTAGCAGATGGTCTTGGAACATTAGCTCATGATATGGAGAAGAATTCCGACATTGCATGTTAGAAAAAGTTGGGCTCCAGATAGATTAAAGATGGATTCAAAGGTAAACCATAAAGCTACCAGAACTAATAGTGACCTTAACTATAACCCAAAATAACTTTTTTAAAAATTCAGTGGAGAAGTAATGTCTATGGCTATCTTAAAATGGCTGATTTCTAGTCAATGAGCAGCACCTTAAAAAAGTGAATAGGCTGGTGACAGACTGGAATAGCTTTTATCATTGTGTTAAACTAATGGCATTAATAAAGAAACATTCCTAGGACTTGGTGCAAATCAAGAAGTAAAAGACAGGAATCTCAATATAAAAATGAACGAAGAATAAGAATGTGGCCTACAAAAGGAAATGTTAAGTAGCTAATAAAAGAGTGTTGCTCAAGCTTACTGATATCTGAGAAATAAAAATTAAAAGGAGATATTATATTATACTAGGGGCCAGTGCACAAAAATTTGTGCACTCGGGGGGTGGGGGGTCCCTCAGCCCGGCCTGTGCCCTCTTGCAGTCTGGGACACCTCGTGGGGGGGATGTCCACCTGTTGGCATGCCTGGGTGAGGGGCTGAGGGCCATTTTCAGGCTGCCCACAGCCCCTTCAGGGTTCGTGCACTGGGGGGTGGGAGGGCTGGTGAGTGCAGGCCTGGATATTTCCCACCGGAGGGCCCACGATCACACATTCCTAGTGGGCCCCCACCCCTGAGGGGACACACCTGGCACAGAGTTGGGTGGCAAGCCAGGGGCAGACACTGGTGCAGGATCCCTCGGTGGGGCCCTGCTGCTGAGCAAACACACCCGGAGTGGAGCCGAGCAGTGGACTGGCTTTGAATTCTCCGCACTGTGCCGCAGATGCTCCCGCACGCCCTGTGGAGGCCACTGGGGGTCGGATGAAGGTAGCGGACCCTGACAGTGCTCCCAAATGCCCCCAAGGAGGCCTCTGGGGCAGAACCAGGCAGCAGACCCAGGACGGGCACTCCTGAGCACCCCAAGGAGGCCGCAGGGGGCGGAGTCAGGCAGCGGACCCAGGATGGCTGCTCCTGCAAGCCCGGTGGAGGACTCACTCTCCCGCATGCCTGGTGAAGGCCCCCGGGGGGCGGAGCCAGGCAGTGGACCCGGAACGGTGCTCCTGGATGCCCCAAGGAGGCCCGAGGCCGGACCTTCCCACCCCCACTGAACTGACACACCTGGCACAGCTATGCCAGCCGTGGAGGCTCCCAGTGCAGAGCCGCCCTGCCAGCCTCCATCTTGGCTGGGTTAATTTGCATACAGCCACTCTGATTGGCTGGTGGGCGTTGCCATGAGCAGAGGCTCAGCCAGCCTAGGCAGGCAGTTGCAACAGAAGCCTCTGGTTTGCTCTAGCTCCATGGCTGCTGATCTCCATTTTGGCTGGGCTAATTTGCATACAGCCACTCTGGTTGGCTGGGAGGCGTGGTTTGGCTGGTGGGTGTGGCTTAGGTGTCTCGGGTAACGGTCAATTTGCATATTACTCTTTTATTATATTATATTGGCAAGAATTAGTAAGGTCATTAATTCCAAATGCTAGTGGAAGTTTAAACTGATTAAACCATCTTGGAAAGTAGTCTGAAAGTACTGAGTTCATCAAATTAATTATTTGTCCTATGGCCTAGCAATCCCACCTGTTGGGTACATGCCCCAGAGAACTTGCTGTGAATGTCCACAAGGAGAATAATACTAGTATATTTATTTCATAATTGTTTGTGGTAGCAGAAATTTGGTGCACAGGTGACCATGTCTAAGGAAATTAACGAGTTCACTTTGACATAGTATGGAATATAGGGCAGCAATTAGAAGCAACTTCTATATAGACAGCAGCTAGGATAGATCCTTAAAATACTGTGTAAAGGGGAAAATAAGAGTTATAGCAGCACAATGTCACTTAGATACATTAAAGCCTATACACACATAATACATATACATATTCAAGGACATCTATTAAACACTAGAAGAGTGCCCATTTAGGAGAGAGCAGTAGGAGTCGTTTTAGGGATAAAGGGGATGGGAGGGAAATGAATAACACAAGGAAAGGAACTTGCAGATTATGCCATGAACAAAGAGCCTAATGATTAACTCAACTCTCAATTTGAGGCAAAAATAAAAAAGTCAAAAGGAAGAACATATGTTAGTTTGAAAAGAGTCCAAGATTGTGAAAACAACATCAAAATAAATTTTCTGTCTTCCTTCCAAGAGGAGAGGACAAACATCCTTTGGCAGAAGAATCGTAGTGTTAATGAGGTATTGTTATAGAAGAGGGAGATACAGTACAAATGAGAAGAACATATATGCTACATGGAAAGGAACAGTTATGGTATGCCAGTACTATGTGGGTTACTTTATATCTGTAAGCATATTTAATAGAGCAAGTCTTGGACACATATATTTTTATCCATAGAAAAAATAGTCTTACTACTGCATTACTATAGAAGCTGTGACTCAAGTGGGTAACTTCCGTAAGGTTACATTATGTAAGAGTAGAGCTGACATCCAAACTCACTGTCTGACTCCAAAGCCGTGTGTACACCCACGAAACCATCTGCACAATAAACAATGTACATGTCCATTACCCCAAAATGTTTTCTAGTGCTGTTCTCCCTCAACATAAGATTCATTCGTGTTTTTTGTATATTAATACTTTATTCATTTGCCGAATAGAATTCTATCATATGGATGCAACACAATTCGTTTATCCATTCAACTTGTTGTACATTTTAGTTGTCTCCAGGTTTGGGCTGTTATCAATACAGCAATCATGAGCTTTAATGTACAAATGTTTGTGTGGACATATATTTTCATTTCTTTGGTGCAAACATCTAGGATGGAATGGCTGGGGAACAGGATCAATGTATGCCTAACATTTTTTAAAAACTACCAACTCTTTTCCATAGTGGTTGTAACATTTTATGTTTCTATCCATAGCATATACCAGTTGCAGCTGCCTCATATCTTTTATAAAATTTGGTATGGTCAGTCTTTTTTTTTAATTAAAAATGTTTTTAATTTTCTTTTTAGAAAATCTTTATTGTTGCAAGTATTACAACAATACTTTTCATTCCCCATTGCCTCACCCCCCCAACCTGGTTCCAACCTCCCCTCAGGCTTCTACCACTCTATAGACTGTGTCCATGGGCTCTACATATATGTATATAAGTTACTTAATTTGTTCCTGCCCCTCCCCACCTTCCCTCTGAGATCTGTCAGTCTGTTTTCATGCCTCTGGTTCTACTTTATTCATTAGTTTATTTTGTTCATTAGATTCCACATATAAGTGAGATCATGTGACATTTGCTTTGGTTAACATTCAATATTGCAGTATATTATTTTCAGGTGTACGGTAAAGTAGTGAGACATTTATATAACTTACGAAGTGATGATCCCCATGATAAGTCTAGTATCCACCTGACACCATACATAGTTATTACAGTATTATTGACTGTATTCTCTACGCTGTACTTTATAGCCAGTGACTATTTTGTAGCTGCCAATGGTATGGTCAGTCTTTTTAATGTTAGACATTCTGTTGGGTGTATAGTGTGTTTCATGATTTAAATTTGAATTTCCCTTATGATTGTATTCATGTGTTTATTTGCTTTTTGCATTTTGGCAAAGTATCTGTTCAAATATTTTGATCACTTTTAATTGGATTGTCTTTTCATAATTGAATTATCAGATATTCTTATGTCCTTTATAATAAAAGAGAAACATGCAAATTAGCCATCCCTCTGCTACGCTCAAGCCATGCCCACAAACCACGCCCACAAGCCAATGAGGAGTGAGTATGCAAATTAACCACACAAAGATGGCAGGTAATTTGCATACACGGAGCAGAGTGGGAGAGCCGGCAGTTTGGGGGGACATGGCTCCTTCGGTCACCAAGGGAGAGCAGAGCAGGAGAGTTGGAGGCTTGGGGGGACGTGGCTCCCTTGGTG
Organism: Murina feae; assembly: GCA_004026665.1. Lineage (NCBI taxonomy): Eukaryota > Metazoa > Chordata > Mammalia > Chiroptera > Vespertilionidae > Murina > Murina feae. Next base: position 27,697 of record PVJC01016114.1, read on the forward strand.
GGGGGGAAACCCAGAGCATAGGGAGCACCAGGAATTCTGGGAAAGTAGTTTTGGTGGCAGCCCCAGGACCGGAAGAGGAAGCCCAGAGCGCAGGGAGCACCAGGAATGCTGGGAATCGTAGTTCTCCTAAACACTAGAGCAGTGGTTCTCAACCTTCTGGCCCTTTAAATACAGTTCCTCATGTTGTGACCCAATCATAAAATTATTTTTGTTGCTACTTCATAACTATAACATTGCTGCTGTTATGAATCATAATGTAAATATGTGATATGCAGGATGGTCTTAGGCAACCCCTGTGAAAGGGGTCACGATCCACAGGTTGAGAATCGCTGCCCTAGAGCAAAGTGAGCCTGGAGCAAGTTACTATTGCAGTTGGGGATGAAGAGAAAGCAAAGGTGAGAAACATAAGTAAAATCAGAGTGTCTAAGAAAAATTAAAGGGGAGATATCCTAAAACTTCCAGGAAATCTCCACCAATGGAGCAAAGAAAAAAAAATGCCTCTATTATTTGGTGAGCAACAAACCAAACCGGGTTGGGGGTCTCAGACAATTCACTCATATGATTGCAAAGACAGACAGAAACTCCTGGATTGGAGGGGGTTCCCCTGAGGGCTCCCAGATTGGAGAGGGTGCAGGTCGGGCTGAGGAACCCCCCTACCCCCCCCACCCTCCCCAGTGCATGAATCTTTGTGCACTGGGCCCCTAGTATTGTAGATACAAGCCTTTTGTCAGATATAGATTTTACAACTATGTTCTTTTGGTCTGTGGTTTACCTTTTCATTTTTTTAATAGTGTTTTTTGAATAGCAAAATATTTTAAATTTTACTAAAGTCTAGTTTATTGATTCTTAATTTTTTGTGTGTCACCTTTAGGAAATCTTTGTCCTGGCCCATTTGGCTTAGTTAGTTGGAGCATTGTGCTGTATTGCAAAGTGTGGCAGGTTTGATCTCATGTCAGGGCACATGCCCAGGTTCAATCTATGATTAGGCTGTGTGTGGGAAGCAACTGGTAAATGTTTCTCTCTCCCTCCCTTCCTCTTTCTAAAATCAATTAAAAAATTTAAAAAATATTTGCCAAATCCATGATCACTGAGATTTTCTTTATGTTTTTTCTTCTAGAAGGTTCATATTTTGGCTTTTAAAATTTAGAGCCATACTTAACATTTTTTTGTGTATGTTATGGTGTGGGGTAAAGGTCAAAATTCAGATTTTGCATTCAATTGTTCAAGTAAAATTTGTTGAAGAGATATCCTTTATTGCATTGCTTTGGCACTTATGTTGAAAATCAACTGATTTATATTTGGGTTTACTTATTTGTGTACTCTCTATTCTATTCCATTGATTTATTTGTCATTGTGCCAATACTATACTATCTTGATTAATACAATCTATACTACTAATAGAGGAATATGCAGATTGTCCAGGATGCCATCACAGTAACAGTAATGACCGAACAGCAGGCTGTGTGAGGCTACAAGGCTGGCAGGGGGGCTAGTGAGGGATGACCAAACTACTGAACAGCAGGCTGTATTGGGTGACCAGCCTGGCAGGGGAGTTAGTGAGGGCTGACCAAATGACTGAATAGCAGCTGTGTGGGGTGACCAGGCTGGAAGGGGGGGCAGTTAGGGGTGACCAGGCCAGAGGAGGGGGGCAGTTAGGGGTGATCAGACTGGCAGGCAGAGGCAGTTAGGGGTGATCAGGCTGGCAGGGAGGGTAGTTAGGGGCAAGCAGGTAGGCAGGCAAATGAGCAGTTAGGAGCTAGCAGTCCCAGATTGTAAGAAGAATGTCCGACTGCGGGGATTGGGCCTAAACTAGTAGTCAGACATCCCTGAAGGGTCCTGGATTGGAGAGGGTGCAGGCTGGGCTGAGGAGACCCTCCCATGCATGAATTTTGTTCACTTGGCCTCTAATTTTATAATAACACTTAAAATAAGACAGCATGACTTCTCCAATTTTATTCTTTTACAATGTGGAGTTACCATATTTTCTAGTATATAAGATGACTGGGCATATAAGATGATCCCCAACTTTTGAGAAGATTTTCCTGGGTTAAAAAGTCCAGATGGAGACCATATGTGGCACAAAAAGGAGCCGACTGGAGACACTTGCAGTCTCTGTCCAGCTCCATTGAAATGAATGGAGTGCAGCCATTTTTGAGCTCCCCCCACTGCATGTGCGACGGCAGATTTTGCAGTCTGGCTTGGAAGTTTCAGCACCCACCCTGTAAGATGACACCCGGTGTATATGATGACCTCCAACTTTTGAGAAGATTTTCCTGGGTTAAAAAGCTGTCTTATATGCCAGAAAATACAGTATTTTTTTTTTGGGGGGGGGGAGGATTTTGGAAGAGTTTGTGCAAAAATTATTACTTATTTCTTATATGTTTGATAAAATTCAGCAGTGAAGATACCTGGCTCTACAATTTCCCCTGAGGGAAAATTTTTAATTATGAACAATTTTTAAATAAATACAAGGCCATTCAGGTTATCTATTTATTTTTTATGTTTGGTAGTCTATGTCTTTCAGAGAATTTATACCCTTCATTGAAGCTGTGGCTTTTATTGTCATAAAATTTTTCATAATATTCTCTTATCTTTTTAATATAGTAGAGTCTGTAGTGATGCCCCCTATCTCATTTCTCATATTGTTTGTGTCTGCTTTCTCTCTTTATCCCTTATTTATATGTGGTTAGAGATTTATCAATTTTGTTGATCATCTAAAAGAAATAGCTTTTGGGTTTCTTTAATTTCTGCTCTGATTTTTTATTATTTCCTTACTTCTCCTTGGTTGTGGTTTCATTTACTTTTTATAGTTGTTTAAGGTAATTGATGTGACCTCTTTTTGTTTTTAACATAGATTTTAGTGCTATAGATTTTCCTCTAAAAACTTTAGCTGCTTCCCACAAATTTTGATATGTCATGTGTTCATTTTCATTCAGTTCAAATTACTTTCTGACTTTTGATATCTTCTTTTTAGAAAGTATGTTATTTAGATTCCAAATATTTCTGGATTGTTTTATATATAGATTACTTTATATTGTTATTTTAAACTAGAGGCCTGTTGCACAAGGTTCACACAATAGGCCTTCCTTCCCCTGCCTGCTGACCAGTTTTCCTTCAGCACCCGGGACCCAGGCCTTTGGTCTGGCTGCAGCAGTGAGGATTGGCTTCTCTGCTCTGGCTGCAGTGGAGAAGCCAAGCCTTTTCAGTCTTCAGTCATCTTCAGTCTTCTTCAGTCTTCACTCGACACCTGCATATGCAAATTAACCGCCATATTTGTTGGGTTAATTTGCATACTCATCCAGATTGGCTGGTTGATGTAGTGGAGTGACACCTATTTGCATGTTTCTCTTTTATTAGTGTAGACTAGAGGCCCAGTGCACAAAAATTTGTGCACTTGGGGGAAAAGGGCATTCCTCAGCCTAGCCTGTGCCCTATCGCAGTCTGGAACCCCTCAGGGGATGTCCACCTGCTGGCTTAGGCCTGCTCCCCAGGGGATCGGGCCTAAGCTGGCAGTCAGACATCACTCTGGCAGCTGGGAGCCCTCAGGGGATGTCCAGTTGCCAGCGGGGAGCAGGCCTAAGCTGCAGTCAGACATCCTTAGTACTTCTGAGGAGGCGGGAGAGACTCCCACCACCACCACTGTACGGGCGGTCGTCAGCCTGGCTTGTGGCTGAACAGAGCTCCCCCTGTGGGAGCACAGTGACCAGAGGAAGCTCCTGCATTGAGCATCTGTCCCCTGGTGGTCAGTGTGTGTCACAGTGAGCAGTCATTCCCAGTCGTTCTGCTGTTAGGGTCAATTTGCACATTAATCTTTTATTATATAGGATAGAGGCCTGGTGCATGGGTGGGGACCAGCTGGTTTTCCCTGAAGGGTGTCCTGCTGGGGTTCCTGGCCAGGCTGGGTGAGGGGCTGATGGCTATTTATAGGGTGGTCACAGCCCCTTCAGGATGGAGGTCTATCCTGGGGTGCCTGGCCAGTCTGGGTGAGGGGCTAAGGGCCGTTATCAGGCTGGCCATGGCCGCAGGCTGGAAGCAGGTATCTTGGGTTTATTTACCTTCTGTAAGTGAAACTTTGTTGCCTTGAGTAGAGCTCAGGGCCCACAGGGCAGGTGGGAATCTTGGCTTCCTCCATCACTGGGGCAACGCAAGCCTCATGCCTTGCTACAGCTCCCTGGCTGCTGCCATCTTTGTGATGGAGTGAGGGTTAATTTGCATATTACTCTTTTGCCTGGGCAGAAGACCCCCAAGCCCCTCTGATCGCTAGCTTCACAGAGCCCAGGCCTCTACAATCACTGGCTCTGATCCTGCCCTCTGCCATTGCTGGCTCTGCCCTTGCCCCACTGGAAGCCTCTGGCCATGGCTTTGCCAGCTCCACCAGTACCCAGACCCCTGTGATCACAGGCTCCGCCCCTGCCCCTCTGATCACCGGCTCCACCCTTTCCCATGTCTGAGGCCTCTGGCAAAGGCCTCTGGCCTGGGAAGGGGACCCCTAGCCACCTCTGATTGCCTGTTCCTCCCCTCTGGCCTCCCTTCTCCCCCACCACCTGCCTGGCTAACAGGCCTGACCACTTCAGTGGCGGGGCTGAGCCGAACTGGGCATTGCCATCTTGTGGCCATAAGGACCGCCATCTTGTGGCTATGGGGGTAGCCATGTTTGTGACAGAGTGATGCCTAATTTACATATTATTATTTTATTAGATAGGATCACCATAGATTATTTTAAAATAATTTCAATGTTATCTGTTAAAATGCTCTGTATGATTGAATCCATTTAAATTAATTGAAACTTTATTTTTATGGACTAGAATATAGCTTTTCTTGCTAAATATTCTGTGTGATCTTGAAAAGAATGTATACTCTAATGTTGGGGGGAGCATTCTGCTAATGTCAATTAGATCAAATTGGTTGATATTGTTCTAATTTTCTGTGTCTTTCCTGATATTTATGTACTTGTTCTGTCAATTATTAAGAGAAGAATGTTAAATTCTTTACTGTGTAGATTTATCTATTTCTTCATGCAGTTCTATCAATTTTTAACTTTTAATTTATTGATCAATTTTGGAGAGAGAGGGAGGAGGAGAGAGAGAGAAATATCGACTTGTTGTTCCACTTATTTATGCAATCATTGGTTGATTTTTGTATGTGCCCTGATCAGGGACCAAACCCAAAACCTTGGTGTATTTGGACTATGCTCTAACCAACTGAGCCACTTGGTGGTCAGGGCTCTATCAATTTTTGCTTCATGTATTTTGAAGCTCTATTAGTGGATGTATGAATGTTTAAGATTGTTAGGTTATCTTGATAAATTACCCATATCATTCTGAAATTATCCTCATCTCTAGTAATATTCTCTTCTATGAAATCTACTTTGTCTGACATTGCTATAACCACTCCAAATATTTTATATAGAATTAGCATGATATCTCTTTTTTTATCATTTTACTTTGAACAAATGTACTTCTTTATATTGAAAGTGGAGTTGTTATAGACATCATATAGTTAGATCTTATTTTTAAATCCATTCTGAATATCTACCTTTTACTTGGTGTGTTTATACCATTTTGATTTAGTGCCAGACATTTTACTTCTACATATATTATAAACCCCACAATTTTTTACTTCAAAGTGTCAGTTATCTTTTGTTGTTGTTGTTAATCGTTGCCCGAGGATATTTTTTCCATTGATTTTTAGCGAGAGTGGGAGGAAGGGAGGAGGAGAAGGAAGAGAGTGAGAAAGAGAGAAACATTAATGTGAGACAAATTGACTGGTTGCCTCCTGCATGCACCCTGACCAGCCAGGGGTTGAACCTGCAACTCAGATATGTGCTCTTGACCAGGAATCAACCCTTCAGTACATGGGCTGATGCTCTAACCACTGAGAAAAACCAGCCAGGGCATCTGTTATCTTTTTAAAAATTAAAAAGGAGTTAAATTTACCCATCTACTTACCATTTTCAGTGCTCTTCATATTTTGTGTAGACTATTTTCTTTGGGACTCTCTTCTGAATTGCCTTGTTTTAAAACAGAAGTCTGTTGTTCTTTATTGTTAAAAAATCTTTATTGTTGAAAGTATTACATATGTCACCATTTTTCCCCAGAAGTCCGAGTCCGTTGTTCTTATCTTTGTTTCTGTGAACTGTATCTTTTCCCCCGCTTTGGTTCCTTTTAAGTTTTTCTTCTATCACTAATGAACATTATTATTATTATTACTAGGGGCCCGGTGCACAAAAATTTGTGCACTCGGGGAGGAGGGAGTCCCTCAGCCCGGCCTGTGCCCTCTCACAGTCTGGGACCCCTCAATGGATGTCCTATGATGGCCCCAGTCTGCCAGGCGCCTTTTGTGTGTGTGTGTGTGTGTGTGTGGCCACTGGGGACCTGCCCCCAGCTGCATCTGAGGCTCGGAGCAGTCCTCCTGTGTGTGTCTACCTGCTGGGGACCTGCC